>LYUA01001813.1:178744-189633 GCA_002093875.1 Calopteryx splendens | reverse complement strand
CTTTTTTTTATAGGTTATCTACCGGTTAAGGTAGATTTCTGATGGGCAAATAAGACTAAGACCGCACAATTCGCTATCTCAACATAATCAAGGTTAAGTACTCCAGCAATTATGATGCAAAAATGTTTTTGTAATTTATCATTTCTAAAAAAACATCATATTTCCCGGAAATTTCATAATGAAACCTGTAACCTGGACGCCTCCTCGTACACGACTACTTGGCGTATAGCTTAGGTGTGCAGTTATGGACACTTATTACTTTTATTTAATAGCAGGCAGTTAGTACGAGTAAAAATTATTTTATCACAAAAACTACACGTGATAAGATGAATCACATTAGAATCGCACCTATGCTCTAACATTCGTTCGAAAACATTCGAAATCAATTTTTGAAGTGAAATTTTGTTTTTGAAACCTTGGTCGTGGCCGTGAATAATTTTTTGCATTGGTTAGTCTCTAACATCCTGTAGTTTCGAAACGAATTTTTGATATTTTTTTAATTATAGTCTCATTTATTATAATGGGTAGGCAAGGTAAATATATTCTAAATGGCCTATGGGGTTAATTACCAAAAGTGTATAATTTTTCTGAGATCTGCATTCCATTCTTTGAATTGAGCATGATATAGCATGTTTCAGTAAAATAATTGTATTTTAATTATTAATTTCATTTATTGAGAACCAAATATTCCCTTAAGTTTCTTTGAATTTAGCTTAGCTGAACGAGATTAGAGATACGTTATATGTGTAATGAAAAACTATAAAAATAACTTAAGCAAACAAACACAGGCCATCAATATGAATTTCACTGAAAAATTCGATATATTATACCTTCCAAAATGAAGAAATTTGTCTCTTCTGTGGTGGATGTTAGAAAGTGAGGCTAACATTTTTCACAAGTTATTCTAATATAAAAAAATTAATCTTGAGCCTACGAGCATACCTAACTCATAAATGGCTCCAATTTTTGAAAGCAAAGATGTTTTAGGCACCTTTCGTTAGATGCACGATGAGTGATGTCGACACCGAGTTTCACTATTCTAATCTATTTTTAACCAACTACTGCATTGATGCAACTCACCGCGTTAGAGTCGTAGCGAGTATAACCACCGTCAAGTTGAAATCTATGAGGGGTGAAAGATCAAGGAGACTTCCCCATTAATCATTACCTTACCCCCTTTCCACCCCCTACTCCTCTTCCATGGGTGTCATTTTCTTCCAGCGCACATTCCGGGTAGTTTTAAACGACTGGGTTAGCAAAATAAATTATAGTGGATCTGAAATTTATGAGAGCGCCGAAAATCTGGCGCGGACCCTGATTTCCTTCCCACCCTAGCCGTACGTTGGTTGCCCATTAAAATGCGTACCATTTTCTGGCATTCAAAAAATTTAGTTGGGAGCCTTATGGGTCAGCAGCAAATCATAATAAATTTAATTAATGGTTTGATGTCTAATATTAGTTTAAACTCATGCTCACTCCTTATTCGTTTTCAAACCCATCTATTTTTTCTTACTTTTTAGAAGCGAATGATGATGAAGCGAACTTAGAAATTGCAGTAGTTGAAAGAATAATGTAATATAATTATTTGTTCAAGAATGTGGCACGGTTGAAATGAAGCTTTTCCGATAAATACTTCATATGGATATTAATGGTATAGTACTGGTTATTGTAGGTTTTTGATAGACCCTGGTCTTAGGGGGCTAACACGACAAAAACACCCTAACATCCTTTCTGCAACAAACCATTCTTCAACTCCGCGTGCTTTCTGCCCTATTCATTCCGTCCAGCATGCATAATAGTTTCCTCCCTCTATATCCCGCTTAGCCAACATTCTCCCCTCTATTACAGTCTTCAACAATCCATTGTTCACTTAATATGCCATGCACAATCTTTTCCAGCCGTCCTTGTATTTCTGCTATAAAATTTCTTTCTTATATTACCAAGCCAATAACTTGTTTGTTTTCCGTTCCACCCATTTCACCGATTCCATCCTCCTCCACACTAACAAATGCCTCCAACCTTCGCTTATCCTCTAGCCACCTAGTTTCCGCGTCGCACAATACTATGCTCCATGTTAAGGTTTTCACTAATCTTTTTTCTGTCTTTTTAAAAAGTGTCTTTGTCATCAACTCCCTCCTAAGATAAGAGCCTCTGTACCATAAGCATTACTTTTTCCTTCCCCTTTACCCACCTTCATCTAAAACACTTCCGAAGTAGGCGAACTGTTCTACCTTCTCTAGTATTGATCGGTTCTCCAACTAATTTCATTCTATTTTCCAGTACTTTTCATGACGCTCTTACCATTTCCTCCGTATATCATTGAAAAGTATGGTTGCAAAGAGACAACCCTGCTTTACCTTCTTGTCCACTTTGTTTCTCCATCCGCTACCCTTACCTGTAAAAGTTTCGAATAAGTCTCCTATCCCTCCAGTCCACACGTATCTTCTGATATACGTTCATGAATTTTTGCTTTTACTCTGCCAAACGACCTCTCAATATCCAAGAAGCGGACATTCATCTTCGTTATATTCTATTAGGAATCTGTCAGTGACCTTATTACTGCTCTGAAGTCACACGTTCCCATATCCTTCATACCCAATATGCCTATTGGCCTTTCCCTAGGAAAACATATGATCTCCATTCTATCCTCTTATTAATATTTCTTACTTATATATATATATTTATATTTACTCTTATATTCCTGAAAAAGCGAAGAATAATGGGACTGAAACAACGAAGTAGTTTGCGCATTTCTTTCCTCAGAGATGCCACACACGAGCTAATAAAAACTTTCTAAGCTTCTTAAAAAACGTTTGAGTGAATTTCGATCGTCGGTCATCGGAATCAAATTGCAAAAATATTTAAAAGATTATTAAACCTTTAAACTATGCTTCTGATAGTACCTATGTATGCGGAATAGGATTTACATAGTTTCAGTCTCATTTGAGATAAAATGAACCCAATGACCCGCATGAAGAGATTTTGGGAAAACTACCAAATTTCAAATGAAGAAAAAATAAGGCTAGTAAAATTTTTAATCTTTCCCCTTTTTTCTCTGTGGAGTTCAAATATGATAATTAAGACGAAAAAAGTGCTTACGCTTTAAATGCATATTATATTTTTTCTTGGACAGTATCGTAGAGTACCTGAAAAACTTGAAAGACTGACTTATTTAGGCAGTTTGCAAGGTATATAAGCAAATGGGCTTTAACAAATGGAGTGGACCCGGACTCGAATGGGTTTTAATCGAAGAGTACATTTGACATCAGAGCAGCACGAAATGTAAAAGATTATTAACACTGGTGACATGTCTCGTGAGAACTACGATCCTTACACCTTATAAATAAAACGATGACTGTCGATTAATTTTTTTAACGTGTGAAAACCAGCTAATCGAAAATAATATGACTTAAATGAAACGTTTTATGACTCGTCATTATATTCAAGATTATGACTGTGTAAGCTTGGGAGGTTTTATTTGTTAATTTGGAAATTTTAATCTGCCTGGAACAAGAAATTGTTTGATTTCTTTCCAAATGTCACTAAACCCAGCGATCACAAAAATAACTTTCTTATTAATTGATTCATCTAAATTTGTATTATGAATTTTCCTGTATTTTTCCAGTACTAATTTTAGCGTTATAGCACGCAAATAGATACAGATTATAAATGTGGGTTTTCTGATAATTTTCTCTTGCTAATAATTTTAGTATTTAGCAAAAATATGTGCACAGTCCTGAAGTTTTTATAATCCATAAATTTCAGTACCTAGTATAAACTCTGCAATGCACCCACGGACAAAGCCGCGAGAAAGCATTGAAATACGCGTCACATAGGCTGATCGGAAGAACAAACCAAGTACCAATCGGAAAAGGACAGACATAGTAATCGCTTCCGTTAAAGCATTGCTTGTTTGTTTTTTTATTGGAATGGAGGTTACCTTGAACTTCCGAAAAACGCTGAATAAGGAACTCGAGTCGATCCGTTTTGGGCAGTGTTGACCGCGTCGCAGCTGGGACGGTGGACAGCATGGGAGCCGGAAAGGACGACACCGATGAGAATGAACTCCTGTTTTATGCCCTTTGGTCCTGCGTCCTCGGTGGGCGAGAAGCTTCCCTCTTACCCCCTCCGCGGGAGACACACGATTTCTCGGCCCACCGTCCCCCATGTCAGCGGCGTCAAAAAGCATTACTCCACGAATTATTGTGGAACGCATTCCTCCGCAGCACACGCACACCGTCATAAATATTGGGCGCACGCACAGGAGCATATATATCATAAGCATTTATAAATGCGTGTAAGTGGAATTTCCAATGTCCAGGGGCCCGAACCCCCTCGCCAACCCTCCCTCTCACTTCTTCTCATCCTTTCTCACCCGCACTTCATTATTTAAATGGCTTGGATTTCCTCCCACCTCCCTGCCGTACAAGCCTCTTTCTCACGTCCATATCCTTCCCAACTCCAAATAGTTTCGTTCTTCATCATTCTCGATCCCGTATGTCCTGCTCACTAGTTTCCCCTCCAATTCTTAGGGGTAATCCGATTCGTCCCTTATTATTTTCCTTTCCCCTAATTTTCCCTAATGAGCATTGAATTTGCAAGAAATACTATAAGTGAAGCCATTATTTTGTGCTGGGCGCGTGCTCCCGGGATCCATCGCAATCCGATCCATCAGAGGTTTCACAACATCCAGGCCTAAGGCGAGACTCGAACTCGAAATAAGACGAGCATACGAATACGTTAACCACCAGATTCACCCGACTGGCAATAATCATGTATCGTCTCGTCTCCTTCATAATACTTAATGACGCTAATTCCCATAGCCATCATCTTACTCTTTACGAATCTCAATTCTATAGCGTGAATATACTTAACTACGATTGAATAATAATTTTAACTAAGTTCATTGAGAAAAACGAAGCATTTGTTTATTTTTATCTCAAAAGTACCACGTCTTCTCTCTTCTGAATTCTGCCTCACAAACTGGGTTTTTCTTTCTCACATCCACTCAAATTTATAATTTACCGAATTCTCAGTTCCTCCCGTACCGTGTCATCTTTCTGCTTCTCCATAATCTCTTTCCAACTATACTCTCCATCGAGTTAAATGGGAAAGAGGTGGCTAACATTTGGATTTGTTAAGGTAGGAAAACGGATTGAATCACTGAAATACGGAGACGATGCACTGTGGGACTTAAAGGCACGGATAGGGAATTATATGTTGAAGAAAGGGACAGTTTTTGAAGTGAAGTGAATATATTCAGTAATGGAGTAATGAGTGTAGAGTGGGAGGAGCAGAATAGGTTCTAAGTTGACGTGAAATATCAGGAAATGAAAGTAGCAAAAAATACTGCTAGAAACCTTATGGCTCTTCAGTTATCCGAGTGTGTTCTGTTAGTTTCTTTTAGGGGATAGTGGAATGAATCAATTGTAGCACAAAAAAGTGCCCAGAACGGGTAAAAGGTCTGAAATATATTATTGACAACATGAATTTCGCCAACGTGAGTATTTTTATCCTATTGCAAACTCATTGATATGTTTCGTATTTATTTGTCTTTCTACGCTTTATGCCACTATTTAATCATTTTTATGCATATTAAGTTCTCGAACGCTGAACGATTTGGGAGAACAGAATAATTTTCCTTCTTTGAACGGATAATGGAATTGGCAGAAGAAACTGTGGGTGTAGTAAAATACAACTCCTCCTGGTGGAAAATTTTGAGTCCCAAAAAATCACTTAAGCGTTATGGTTGTTAGTTACAATTTAATATGAAACCCATGAAAATAAATTAGTAAGTGTAGGAATATAAAATATATTATTTTTCGTGCTCTCCTTCATGTCATAACTCTTATATCACCCCCACTACTTGAGAAACTGATTTTTAAGCACTTTTCCTTCAAGGTCTTCCTCTGAGACTGCCATCAAACTGAACTATATCCCTCTTTTGAATGCGTACTTTCCTCCTGCCTCTTCTACACATATACACACAAAAATGCCCCCTCCTTTTCCTTCCAGACCAAGACTTCACTCCTCTTTCCACCCCGTCATTCCATGCCTATTATCCTGAGCGCATTTCGTGGCAAGACTCCAAAAGCCCCCTCCCATACTTCCATTCCTCCTCAACCTCCCCCCCTCCCTCCTCTTCCTTTCCCGCTTCTCTTCTCCCCATCGGCCGACTTCCAGGTCATGTGGGAAGACTGGAGAGCGAGAGAAGAGGTGAAATAAAATTTGAATGGACGCGGAGAGTGTGGGAGGGATGAACGAGGAGATGGGTACCTACAGAAGGGTGGGTTTTGGGAAGTGGTGTAGTCCGAGGAAGATTGTGAGTGTGTGTGCCTATGAGAATGGTAGTGCGCGCGCATGTACGAGTGAGTGTGGTGGGAGTTTTTTTTAGTGTAAGTTCGGGCAGAGAGATGTAGAGGGCAAATGGAAAAAGGAATGGGGAGGGTCTGGCTGAGGGATGGGGAAGGATAGGAGAAGCAAGAGGGCAACAGAGGTGGAGCAGGGTTCACGGTAAATGGCCCAGACGAATGCTGGGCCACGGTCCTTCTCTTATCCCCCCTTCCTCCTACATTCTCCCCCACGGCCCCCTCCACCCTCAAAGGTTACAGAAAAAGATGAAAAAGATCAGTCGGAGAGCAAGGCTCCGAAAAATGGGGAGGGGAAGCATGGGAGGATGGGGGTGAGGAGGAGTGAGAGCAAAGAGCGAGAAAGATATAGTCTATCTTGTGTTACTGTGTCGTATTTTAGGGAGTCCTTTTGGCGTAAACATGTCCCTCTTAAGTTAGCAGTGGGATTTTTCCTTGTGGTGTGGGTCGGAAGGATTGGGGGAATGGGAAAAGAGGGGTGGGAGAGAGGTCGGTTTTTCCAGGGAGCAGAGTGGGGGAGATGGGTGGCGGAGATTCCAGCCAGGTGTGGAGGGAGGAGGACGGAAGGGTGGAGGAGGAGGGGGAGGAAGGGCCTGGCTTACACTCTGCCTCCCCCATGTCAAGAGAGATGGGGGAGGCGGAGGAGGTGGGAATATCACATATGGGAGTGGTGTGAGTTTTCCTTTACGGTTGGGTTGGATATAAAAGGCGGTGGTGGTGTTGGGTTTAAGGGATGCTTTCGTTGGTGTGGGGGTATTTAGGCGTGAGGGTAAAGATTCGGACTAAGATTTCGCAGGATTTCGATGGGAAGGGAAGCAGGGTTGGTAATAATAGGAAGTTTCAATAAATTGGAACACGGCTGGAATGGGGTATCATTTATGGAAATGTATGCTACGATTTAGATAAAAATTAGGTAAAAATATTGTTTGCTTAAAAAAATGGAAAAGATACGGTCCCGGTCAGCCAAGAAAGGAAGAAGCAGACAATTAATAGAAGTTAATCCTATCTTAGGTAGAGACGGAGCCCTACAGTGTGAAGAGCAGAGGATGCAAATTCAGGCTAAATCTAATGCTCGGATAAATTAAAGCTATTATGAACCTATGAGCGACTCAAAGCTACTGAAATTATATGAAAAATCCTAATAATCACTTTATTCAGTCATGGCTATAGATGCGTAATATGCTATTCTGGTCTACTGCATTCCTCTATAACTTATGCGAAACCCGAAAAAGAGATCAGTTCCTAATTGTATCTGGTTCAAATTCAATCTAATATACGTAGCCGTTAATCTACCAATAAAATCAGCGTTGGCCGTCATCATAATTAGGTATATTTCGAAATAAGTACCTGATTCCGAATATGATATGAAAGAATTTGTGCAACATAAGTTTGTTAATTAATTAATGTATTAAGCACATTTTTGTAATATAAAACCGTATTTAGAAGTTCTTATGTGACAACAGAAGTTCAAGAGAAGAGAAGTTCATATGTGACAACTTTTTCCCTTTGCGTTTTCATAAAAAATATAGAGGTGGATATGGAAAGGGCGTGATATTTAGAGTAAGCCGTGAACGGGGGTTACTTATGCCTCCCGGCTTGTAAAAAGAGCAAACTTTCTTTTTTTTCACCTTGGAAGGAAGAACCCTCCAACCCTATTATTTTTCCCCCTTTACTCCCACTCCTGTCCACCTCCCACTTCTTTCGAACACCTTTCCGCCTGTGGAAACGAAACGGCTGTTGGGTTACGGTTTCCTCCCTTTGTATCATCCGCGCATCATGCGATCCGTCGCCGTGCGCGGAATGCGACAGAAATTGTGTTGCCACCCAGCCTCTCTTCCCTTCTCTTCCCTCCCACCACCGGCTCCCTTCCCCACCTCTCCCCGTCAACCTGCCCCTCTCCGGCGCGGGCGGCGGGAATAAAAATTGCTCTTCAACGTTTTCGGTCGCTTAACTTAATCAGGGCTCCGCGCGGGAGAGATGGCCGCGGGGCGATCGTTCGCCCTGCGTCGCCTACGCATGCTTGCCCGAAATGGCGCTCTCACGTTTCCGGCAACTCGGAGAGAAAAAGTAGATCCTGCGAGGGAACGACTATTTATGGATGCTTATTTTTTTATGCGTTGAAGCCCACCATTCTTTCCTGTAACATAACAGAGTCTAGAAACGGTGTGAGGCTGAATCAAAATGGATTATGTATTGTTAAAATTGCTGTGATTTTTTAACATTTCTTTATCTGAATCTTTACTTTATTGGGTTAGTTTTGCAAAATTGATTTCTACAGAAATAAGCATAAAGCTTGAGCAACAGCAACAGGAGCAGCAGTTTACAACATTTATTTTTATACCATAAATTGGGATGAATTCTAGTGTAGTCTAGTCTAATCCAGTTTTCCTAATAGCCAATATAAAATGTTTTTCAATATGTCGAGGTTGCTTTGACTGACCTTTTGATGCATTTGCTTAATTTTGACCGTGATTACCTTAATAGAACTGGGAAACAAAGTAATATTTCATCTTCAAGTCAGCTATTAAAGTGGTTGTACATTCCAATTGTTGTAAGAGGTCGGTTTACTCCGTAATGTGACTCAACTGAAATGGAGAATTAATCGAGCCATCTACATCTGGGATTTGAATCCCAGCAGTTGGCACCCGGCCTGAGTATTCCATAGCCAAATGAGTCGGACCAGTCGTGCCCTGAGTCGTAAGTATTCAGTGATTTATGACTTAAAGAGATGAATTATGAGCCATTCTCTGAAACATGACAAATGTATAAGCATAAGCTTTCACTTTTATGCAAACATTTTTGGAATTACACTTTTATCTCCTGCTAGGAATAATCGAATCACTTTGAATGGTTGGGTCATTCAACCGGAACGCCGCGTTTCACTACGTCATGTATAAGCGCATTTTTATCGTATTTATAGCATTTTTGCAGCATGAGTGAGAACTGTTACTCAGATATTTATTCTTATTTGCTCCAACCTTTATTGTTCATTTAGTCGTCCGCCGTCATGTCTTTTTATTTTAAGGCTTAAATCCGGGGACACGTAAATAACTTGTGCTTATACAGAGGTGTAGGGATTTATTTGAAGGAATAGGAGTGAGGAAAGTAGGCTTCGTTATTGCCTAAAAATACTTCAGAGCGTTGCTGGGTTACTTCCTAAAATTGTAAAAGTCTAAGATTTGGGGATAAATAATTTGTGCAATTCCATTCTTTACTTTTATTCAAAGAGGATAGACTGGAATATTTTGGTAGTATTAGCGAACTTGTTCTACTTAAAATTTCAAGTATGTTAGTTTCTTCACCATATATTACATGGATTTAATTAACAGTTTTTTTAAAAGTTTAGCCAAACTCACAAACACAAAGATTAGTCTAATAAAATAGCCTTATAAGAGGAACTTTACGCATGGATGATTTCGTGGTAAAGTAGGCAATTAATTTTCAGCAAAATGCCCACGCGTATTCATTTTAAGACGCATTTCATGTTTGCAAATGGCTGTTGAACTTTTACTTTGTGTATGAAAACTCTTCGGCCACGTAATACAGCATTCTGTACTGCCGCTTGCTAGGTGATCAAAAACGTACACTGATTAATACTTATTAAAACTCTTGCCTTTTATCTCACCTTTTTTTGTCGTTCTTACTACACTGTTTTTATTTTATATCAATTTTTATTCTTCGTATTCCCGATCAAAATATGAATTAAATTGTGGTTTACTGACGAAAAATTGCTCCAATAATTTAATTTTTATTCGCAATATACCTATTTGCAAAATGCCCGGTTTACTCCTGCTCCTCATGAAATAAGAAACCAAAGTCAATTAACACAATTAAGGATAAAAGAGGAATTTGAGAAATAATAAAAGGCATGAATTAATGCTTTCAATAATTACGGGTAATACTAATCGAAGGATCATTGAGGCATTATACATGTTGAATTTCCTCACAAATTATTAGTTAGTTTGCATTTTAAGTAACCTGAAGTCAAACCTCATACTCTCCGAATGGAATTTACGGCAAAGAGAAATTCATGAAAATCACGAGCGGATAGGTATTCTGAAAGATATAAATAGATTAGCACGAATTAGAGGTGGGAGTGCAAAAGTCGTTGGGCGTGACTTGTGATCGCTCCAGTTTGCTTACTAATGCCGGTCACGGGTCAATCGATTCCACCGCGCACGCGGGAGAAAGTTGTTCGATGCCGACGGATTTAGGGAAACCTGGCGCTGGTTGCAACGTTGCATGATGCGGCACAATTCAATTCACTGTACGGGTCACTCTTAAAAGCTTCACTTAAGCTTTCGTTTCACTTCCTTGAGAAACCAAATGGTCTGAATTTGAGCCCGTGTATCTGAGGATGACCTGGAACACGATGTAAACAGGTTTAAAAAATCAATTGAGAAAAACTCTACAAAAGACTATCAATTAGTGATCAAATATGTAAAAATATAGTTTTAAATTAACATAGCATATGCAGCCCTTGGGTTGCAGTCAACCAATCTTCGGATTGAAAGACATGTC
>LYUA01001813.1:156022-174027 GCA_002093875.1 Calopteryx splendens | reverse complement strand
CAAAGAAAGCGTGGAAATCCTGCTATTAAAAATGTATATTATCATTTCTATTCACATAAAGATACCCTCCATGCCGTTCCCGCTTGTGGTAAGCAAAGTAAAGACATTCTGATATTAGGTTATTTCAGGAAACTTCCTCCCTTTTTCTAATTTCTCCCATACTTTTCTAGTCTCTCATACTTCTTTCGCCCCAATCCTTGAACACATTGTTTTATATTTCTCTATTTTCCTAATATCTCTAATATTGCTTGTCTGGACAGTTGACATCGTCAGTTTTAACAGAATTATATTAAACAATTCTGACTAACACTAACATTATCATATGTTGCATACATTTACCATTAATAGAAGGAATATTGGCAAGTTTTTTCTTGCGATAATTTTTAAATTATATCGGAAAGTTATTATTTTGGCGATTTATCGGTCGCACCGAACAAGAGTTTTTACATAGATGACAGAAGGGTATTTTTTCAATATCAAATCAATAATAGATAATTATCTTAATTATCAGTAACAAAATCTTTGATATTTCAATCAGTATTATCATGTGTGAGATTAATCTTAAGAATGTTTTGGAGATGTTTCCTCACTTAATTGGGGTCAACTTAGGGATTCCAAAAGGACTGCGTTGCAACTGGTTAAAAATATACTGACGCCCCCGCAGTGGAAATAAGAATCGTATCGGCTTCATCCATTCTCTTGGAAGCCAATAATACGATCATCAGGTCAATTAATTACTCCTCAAATACTTCATTGTCATGCCATGTTTTCTGTTAACCGATGAAGTTCTAAGCCGGGAGTGAAAAGGAACTGGGAAAAATGAATGCGCTTTTTCTGTTTTTTCTCACCATTTTCCTTCCTCGCACCTTTGTCCTTCCTCTCTATTGGATCTGCCCTTCATTTTACTGCTTCTATTTCCTCGTTCTCTTCCTCATCACAGGAAACCTTACGAACCATTACGTATATTCTCTTACTCATTACCTCTCTCTCTTTCTCCTTTTATGGCCTAGCGTGTTGTCTTCTTCAGACCCATTGTAAACTGGAGATTGTATGTACCTGATATTTTGTGTACATCTCTATTTTGTGATCTTTTATTGGTTACGCGTACGTTATCGCCAATCGTTACCGTGCTGTTTCCTTTTTGTTCACCTCGTCATGGATTTCCCGGGTTCACGCTGTGATCCCTTTCTTCTTGGGAGATTACCTATGTGGCTAGTTTTATTACACCTATTTACTTATAAATTTCCTTTGCATTAAACGACTTCGTAAATTGCGTTATTTCATGTTTATCACTCATTGGTGGAAGTGTTGTATCTTGTGGACCTCAAACTAATTGTAAGCCAGGTATCTTCATTTATTAGTTCCAAATATGCTTAAGCACTAAAACACGTGACTCATTCGTCCAATTTCTTCTCGTCTATTTAATTTATTTAACCATTAAAAATAACTACGTCTGACTAAAGTCGCTGATTTTGTTGTTCTACATTTACAATGTTGTTAATTATTTTGTCCTCCTAAATTCTCTCCATTTAAACTAGCATCATATTAAGTATATTCCCTATTTTACTTTGTAAAATTTAATTTATTTTCTTTTTTATCTTAAAATATTACAAAACAAAAGGAGTAGTTACTTTATTTGTGAATATTTATAATTAATGTGATAAAGGGAAAGTCCCAAGGAATATGGTGACTGGCTCGGAGAGGACACCCGCGGGCCTTTCTTTGATAGGGCACCATCGGTTGGTGAACAGTAACTTCAAAAAACATTTTAACACCCTGACTTCCTAAAATCGAATTTTATCGATGAGAAGTGAATAATAATCTCTCTAATACGTATTGTACATGTAATGTACTGTAAATGCCATTTGTTGCGCATATAACTAAGCCATAATAGAATAACCAGAATTATATCAGTCACAGATACCATTTTCTGTAGAATTACCGTAAATTTTAATGCCGTATTGAATTTAGCAAGTAAATTTTTCAGAATTTAATGTTAAATATAGCTTGTTTTTAGCACATTGAAAGTCTGAATCGGTAAATATAAAACTTATAAGTTAAATTAATAGGAAATTCCTTGTCCTTGTCAGTGACACCTTTACTTCTTCGAATATAAACCATCTTTTTGTATTCGTTTTTCCCCTTGAACTTCTCAACAACTTTTTTCATTATATTTTATATAATCTATAGTATTTCATTTCCTTTAACTTTCACATGAAAAATAAAAATGCTTTAGATATCATGACAATGAAGTATTGAGGAATTATTTTCATAATTTAAATTTCCCCAGTGAGAGTATTACCTAAAAATGTGGTTTATTGATATAGAATAAACTATACTATAGAAATGAATTTGGAGAGGAGATTGACTACTGAGGTGATTCGTAGCATCATGAGATGATAGGTTGGAGAGATGGTTCATTAGGGTACTATCTTCGATATTAAGTTCTGGTCCTTGTACCGTCTGAGGAGATAGAAAATTAGGGATTAGCACTGATCATCAGGGAAAGTGAAAGGGGTTATTAAGTACCTTTAACTCCACATAATGATATCCATTTATAGTATTAACAACATTTTTCTGTTCAAACACGCTACCTCTCGCAAGCGAAACTATTCATAGAGAAAAACGGGTCGGAACGATGCATGCTATTTTGTAAGATTAACATTGCTTAAATAACAGCTTTTATCCCTACATCTTGCCTCCCCGATGTTATGTTCATATTTTCTCTTGAACTTGAACCTCCCACAGCCTGTGCTGTGCTTCCGCAAGAGGTTTCCACAACCTGTGGAAGCCGCGACTCTGCTGAGGAGGTCATTTGGGAGATTTAAGATGGATGGGGGTTTAAGGATTAAATTGAAATTTTGTGAGAGGTTGAAGGGAGAAGGGAAACCCGGCGTCACCATTATTCCACTCTCACCGAAAGGCACCAGAGGTGGTCCGCAGTTTAACGTCTCATCGAAAATCCCTGCCACCTCTGGGAGTCCAACTCTGACCCTGCGACGTGGGAAGCCAGTACCCGAGCCAACGCAGCAATCCGACCCCACCCCTTCCCCCCCATTTCCTTCTTTCTTCTCATCTCTCCGCTCTCTCCCTCCCCTTTGACCCTTCCCCTCAACCCTCCCTCATTACACATTCTCTCGTCCCCCTACACCCCCCCGCTTTTCCCGGCTATCCCCCAGCTCACACCCCCCTCCTCCCCCTCTTTCCTCCTCATAACTCACACCACCTCCTTCCCCGCCGTGCCATATACACTGGACTAAGGACTGTCCCTCCTCCTCCTTTCTCCACACCCGTTCCCCATCCAACCCCCCGGTCCCCGTCCCCCGAAGCCTCCTCTCCCAAAATGCTTTTTGGGAGGAGAGAGAAAGAGAGAGGAAAGGTGGATTTCGTGGAGAGGAGGGAGGGAGGGGGGTCTTTGTCCCCTCTCCCCCGATCTCCTCCGCGCGCTCTCCGTTGTGTCCAGTTCAAGGGGGTCAATGAGACGCAGAGATGTGGGCGCCGCTCCATGTCGGCAATAAACGTAAATTTCTTGGAGGCCACGGAAAAGGAAAGGAGAGGGATGGGGTTGTAGGTATATATCGATGAGGTCCAGGCAGGGATGGGGGGAGGGAGAGAAGGGAGAAAGAGAGCCCCTCGGGGAAAGGGGTGATGGGGGACAGGGCAGGGGGGGCTAAATCCAGGTGGAACGGGAGATGGAGAGCGTTAAGGCGTTGAACGAGTTTCTTTTTGTCTGACGGAGAATTCAGAGTTCGGGAGGGGGGGGGGGTTTATGCCTATTTTGATTTCATTATGGTTCCTCATCCCCCGGTGCCGTTGGTATGCTATTGGCAGTCACCATTATTCCTAAAAAAATCACGTCATTTCCTTTATCTACGTGAACAGCTTAAAACGTGTGGGATGTTTAATATAATAAGATTAATCCCCCAATTTGGACCAGAACCTGATTCCAAAGATGAAATGCAGTTCTGCAATCAGTTCTATACTATCAACAGAAAATTCCGAAGAGCAATTGAAGTAGTTAATTTTTTCATCATTTATTGTCTGTATAAAGGAAATATGTGATAAATCAACAAGAAGAACATGTGTTAATAGATTTCATGCGTGTTCATTTTTTATTTGGTCACGTGATACATTTCGAGCCAATCACAACAAATTACTTACTTAAGTACCAAAGGCATTTATAAATCTATGTAATCCAGTAAACGCATTAAGTATTAATGCTTTATTGGTTGTTAAATTTCTTTTATCAATATGCATTACGTAGAATTTATATGCATTCAAAGGTTTAATTTAAACATTCCCAAAAGCCTCCTTTTAGATGGGAATTAAACATAAAGACAGTTTAACTTCGATAGTGGTGAACCATCATATATGTTTAGCGAATAAGCTTGAGTAGCCGCGGATAGAGAATCCCTCAATCGATGTGGTCATATTCACTTTTACCTCTGTCACCTTGATAAGCCATTAAAAATCACTTCTTTACTATCAGTTTTATTTGCAGTGACTCTTGGCGGAACAGTTTTGCTTCAGGAAATAAAATAAAGTTCACGGAAGGTGGACTCAAAGAGAAAATATAGCTGTGGTATGTAAGCTAATATATCTTCACATTAACCTGCGACAGTTTTGCAATTAAAATCAAATTGATTTACTTGTATTGTGAGGAACAATTTTACATTGCAAGTTATACAACTGAGCGTATTTTCTAAGGTTTATTTCTCTTGGTTAAATATAATGAAATCACAAGAAAATGGATAGGGCATGACAATAGCCTGGTCTTATTAACATTTAATCTTGTGTATGGCGCTAAGTTTTGTTTCATTGCGGTGAGATGACAGCGTACGAATTATTTTTAATTTTATTTACAGAAGAATTACATTTGTATGGTGGTTATGTCAATATTGTGTTTGGAGACGGCTTCTCGGAAGGCAAAATAACTCTGTTCTGTTTCAATTTACTCGTCCTGTGCTTGCCGTCAAATACACTGTATATAATTACTTAAAGTTTTGAGTTGGTGAGAAATGAGAGTTTAAAAAATCTGAAGTAGTCTAATAGAGAAATATAGGAGTAATTTACTACTTCATGAGATAATCAGTTTAAAAATGAACAGGGGGAAAATATTGGGTTTCTTGAAATGACTAATTATAAAAAGAATAGTTTTAGAGACCTTTAACGAGTGTAAATATAGTTCACGTTGCATTAATCACGTTACAGGATGGTTCCAAAACGTAAGGTAGTATCTAGAATTGCTGAATGAAAATGTTAAAATTTCATTCTAATTCAGCTGCATCAAAAGCCAAAATTCCCTATAGATAGAAGTTCCAATTTGATTTGGGCCCGGGATAGAACGCACGCCCTCATTCTGTTATCTACACTACTCACTGTATTAATCAGATCTTCTTTGTATGACAGAACAGAAAGTGAGCCCGGAAGTGGAAGACACGTGGGGAATAGAAGTTGAGGCTCTGCACCTATATTTCACCTGATTATCCACCAAATAAGCGTGCGGTAGACTTTGTTAAGGATCCATCTTTTAAGAATGTACGTATAAATTTGTATTACTTTTAATTGTATTACTTTATTATTTGTATTACTTTTATCTTATTGCAAAGGAATAAGAAAAAACATGAAAAAATCGTGATCCCCATTTGTTTGTGATCGTGAATTGTGCGAAAGAAGAAAGAGCAATTTGATACATGATAAATGCATGCGTTTATTTCTTTGATTTTATTCATACGGTCTCATCTGCCGACTCGGAGCGGATTTTTATTTGCTCAATCTTTGGTGGTGGAAGTTCACTCCAAAGTTTTGTATCTTGTTACAGGTCTGAAGCTTAGTCTGGTTTCCTTTATTCATTGACTTGATTAGTAGGAAAACCTGAGGCAATATAAAGTGGAATGGGAAATCACGAGTGAAGAACATGTAGTAACACTTTACGGAAGCAATACTCCACTTTCTTGTTGAATGAAATTTCGACCCTGTTACGGTTTGATTACCATCATCTCTATTTTTCCAAATCCGTTTCCTTTGCCGACTCTCCTCCAACTCCCTTTTTAACATATTCGCGTTACTCAGACACGCAGGCAAGTCCATTTCAGATTCGTTAGTCAAATTTATTCCCCGGTTGGCCTTTATATCCAATTAACTTCCAAAACTGTAATTTAGAGGAGAAAGAAAGCGATTGAATCGGCTGAATTGGGTCGTTAGTCTGTTCCTTTCGTCTTTTCGGTAGTATTTATTAGCTAGATTATTAAAATAGTTCTTGGATACTAACCCTTAAAATATATATTGGCATGGAAATTCTGCTTATATAACAACCCCACTATTTACAGTGTCCTTTAAGCTTTTAAGATCTCATATTTTTCTTACATGGATAGGAACGGAAAAATATTTACAAAAGTTTTTACTCTACCGAAATACTATGGAGGGTTATTATATTTTTTTCAAAACTTATATTGAAGGTTTTTAATGTAATTAAAGATATATTTAAAATATCCCTCAAAACCTTATCGAAAAATATGACTTCTTGCTCCCAGTGTATGAAACTTGATTTACTCACTTTTAATAGAAGAGATTTTGAGATTTTCCTATTAAATTCCGACTAGCTATTTTACCATCCATATTCGGAGAAACGCATTTCGAAACCACGTAAGTTCAGACACATTAAGAATAAGGCACAAGCTTATAAAATGCAGGTTTTGAAAAGAGTTCTAGCTAAATGAGACTGACTGTTGGTTTGTTTGTCATTTTACTAATTACTAGAAAATTATTGCATATTTTTTTATATATTTAGCATCAATAAAATGAACTTACTTTCGTAGTGAAAGTCCACTATGAAAGAATAGTAATTTTTTGTGCAAAAAAATGTCAATTGATGAACATATTTGTGCCTCTTAGATAAACGTTTTAATAATCTTTCGTCTTACTCATTAATTCCATTAATAGCACAGGAGTTTTTTTAAGATATCAAATACATTCTTTCAGGACGTTTCTGATAATTTGACCTTTCCTTTATTTTGTTGTTTAAACACGAATTTTCTAAGTTGAGGCATATCTTTTTTGTGATTTGTATTCTCAAGTGAACTGTGTTCTTTAATTTTATTCTATTCCTTAAAACTTGAGTGCTGCAGTAAAACTAGCCATAAAATATCTTGAGATATTCTGCATTCCTGAAGTTTGTTAGAAGTTTTAAGTTAGAGGAATGGGAAAATTCTCTCCTTTCCGTGTATCGCTGTAATGGCCAATAAATGTGGTCGTTATGTCCATTAATGGAGGTAACGCTGTAAAGAGTTGATTTATTATATTTACCACTCTCGTATTGAAAGAAAATCTCATTTTATGCTTTGATAACATGAGTAGGATAGTATTTACATTGCATGGATGCATGCATATGCACAAAAGACGTAATTACTAGTGAAGTGTTTCATCTCTGACTAAAGAAAAAACGCCACTTTATCCGAATCAATGTTTGCCGGATTCTTTCCCAATTTTATTAATAAAATAATATAATAATTATTAAAATAGAATATGCATAACTAATAACATATCATACATTAATTTTATTGGTGTTCAACTTACCGATATGAACGTTGGTTAAGAAATTACTTGAGAAATGTACCGAGATGTTGTTCATGACAAAAAAATGCACGTGAGATTACAATTATTTAATCTTGTCCAGATATTTTTGTGTTTTATGAATCTCAAAATACACTCATAGCTATTTTCCCTCTTAGTGAAGTGATCGTATGTTTCTTCACCAAATTCGCAACGTTTCTTTATTATATATTTTAATCAACGCAGGCAACTTAATCAGTTTGCTTACAGCTGGCGAAGGCCAAAATATTCAGGGCTTAAAAGGTAGATTTCATCATTTGGTAAAGCATAAATTACAGGACGTTATTCTCTCATTTATATGAGTTCATGAAAAAGCTTTTCCTGGCAGCGAGTACTAAGAGGCGCCGATTGAAAGTGACGTTAAATTCGAAGACGGTGTGTAAAAAAATTCCATTAACGACACAGAAATCCATTCAAGGCGCTCGAAGGCGTTTTCAGGAAAAAAGGTGGACAAAACCAGATACGCCGACAGAACAAGGAAAGTAAGAATAGGGATTAGGAAGAGGTTCACGTATGAAGAAGGAAAATAAGTAATTAGCTAAAATTTTATAAATTCATACGAGCTTTAGTACGAGCATAGATACTCAGGTACCCATTAGGATTATGTCCTATGGATGACAGAAGTGTTGTGTCCCAAGCGACTTATGTGTTGTTTGACACTGACGTATTAATCTTTCCTTTTTAATCTCTGCCCTAGGATTATTATCAAATTTTCAAATCAATTTTTTTGGGCGGCTTTTCGTAATATTTATGCTTCCGACTTAAATATTTATGCAAAACGTGTGAACGAATATGTATAAATTACATTTCCATGCTAAAATATACTCACGGTATTATAACTGAAATATCGGGATACAAATTGTTTTAACAGTGAATCCCATCTTTTAGAGGAATACGATGTGAATACGCCACTGCTAAAGAACATGTTTCTTTTAACATTTTAATTACTCGTTCTAGCCAGTAATGAAGCTAATGAAATCTAATTTTAGTTCATATTACCTGACTATTAGGTGATAAATGGAAACCAGACACGTTAAATTTAATTCTATAAATCGAAGTCAAAATTGCGACTTAAAAGCGTGTTTTCACCATTTTTAGGGTCATAAATTCTCTCAACAGGAGCCTCTTGAATTCAAAAAACAGATAACTATTATAGTTCAGTCTAAAATGTTTCCTTGCTTTAATTTAACGATCGACGAAATATATTTCCTATGGCGTTGACCGTGGGCATCGCGTTTTCATCTACACATATTAAGCTAGGGTAGGAGAATATTTTCACTGTATATGATAAAATATCTTCCTTCCCATCTTATTTTGGTATATTTATTAACCCTTATAGTAACCATCCTGTTCAGGAGATATCGATAAAGATGACAGAATTGGGAAGAACGTCACGGCATTACCGTTTAGTCTTCCTTTTAAGTAGCACAGATATGCCTCCGGGATGCTCCATAGAATGCGAAGGTGATAACTTCCTCTTATTCTCCTCCGCATTTTCCATATCATCGTGTTTTTGTCCGGATAATTTGGATGCCAATCAAAACCTTTTTCGCGTGTCCGTTTCGGTGAGCACGCCACAGGTCGCTGACCTCACATGTAAACTTTATTATCCCTCACCATTGAAGGTCAAAGCAGTTGATTTTCAAACAGATTTGTAGGTCTCCATGTCTGGATGCTTGGTAGGATTCCGTCGGCGGCATTAATATTTGTGATCTTGACCCGTGAGAGAGCAGTCGCATTTGATGTTGTGACGCCAATGGCCACCGTCCGACTGTAAGCCGGAATTCTCTAACTCGTCCACTCGCCAACCTTTAGTCACAGGTCATTGACTCTCCCGTTTTTTTAAATTCTTAGGAATTTGACATTTTTTATGATGAAAATTATTATTTTCCCTTGTCTGCCTGGGTATCATTTCATCCTTAGAAGTTCAAAACCATGCTATGAATAATAGGCATAGCCAGAATTTAATAAGAATTTTAATTTCATTGTTTAAATGTTCCATATGCTTTCAATCAATTAATATTATATTAGTGATTTATTATTCAGAGCACCGTAACATTTTAAAGATTTACAGGATTTTACTAGATGTTTATTTAATTGTGTGATACTTTAAAATCGGTATTTTTATTTTACAATTTCTAATGATATCTAAATTAATGTCATCTCTGGATTCTTTTTCCAAAAGAAAAGCACGCAAAATAGTGGTAACTTATGAACATTCGGGTATGGAGTTTAATGCATGAAATTCGGATTAAATGTCATTGTCAATAAATACTTTTCAATTGATTAAAGAAATCGTGTATAGCTTTATACTGCATAGAATAAAATGGACACAATTAATGAAAGGAAGGAGATTCCATCTAATACATTTTATGTAAGAGTAGAAAATACTATTCTATAGTTAATCAGTGTTTTAGGCGCAGTCGTAAAGCCTAGTAACACTAGAGCGAAAATTTACTGATTAAAAGTTTGAGAAAACATCAGAAACAACCAGCCTCGCTAAGTATCACAGGTATTGGAGATAATTAAAAAAAATATTATTATTTTTTATTTTTATTATATTAGTATGTATTCAAGGTTTTCAATTTTAACATTCTTTTCTAAATTTTTGAAATCTCTTTAGATGCAAATCCCCTATGGAGATAAAACGCAGTTTGAAGTAATTATCTATTACTTATTTTTTGTAATTAAATTAAAATAGAATCCGTAAAGCCTTTTGGACCTCTTGTTTTAAATAGACTTTGGAAACAGATATATTGTGTAAATTAGTGAATTGTAAGCGTCGAACAGTATTTCACGCAATATTAGCACCTCATAAGATAGGCGAGTGTTCATGATTTTGTTCTTTCAGAAATTTTCAGTGGGCTTTAGCGTATATTATTAATTTATATAATTCAGCACTGAGAGACTGGACATCCCTTACGTTGGCCAAAACTAAAATAAAATTCAAATTTCAATCTGAACATATTCACCGTTGTGTTTGGAGGAATGTATAAGTATAGGTAGATTACAATTAAACAGCTCGTGTTAAAAGACGTTTTGGCGAAGTTTTCTCTAATAGGCCAAATAAAACTATTCCTTGAAGTTTGAATACGAGATAATTAAACAAGGGAAGATTCTTGGTTTTAATTTGAATAGTTCAACCTTGCTGGAAATTAATTTGGTTGACTATTTACTGCTACAGTGGGAAAAATCTTCATAGCGGGTCACATACACTGGAAAAAGTCAGACGTGACCGTATGCATCCTCCATGGGAATCAGCCCCGTAACATGAATCAGGCTTTAACACCGATAAGGGATTCAATTCGGTCTTTCGAAAGGATTTAATTTTCAATCTGCCCTTATTCCACTCCTAGGTCGGAGCCTCCGCGTTCAAAACTCCGTGCGTGAGGCCGTTCCGGTGTTTATTGCGCTCCGTTCGAGGTAGCAGGCGTCGAGATCGTTCGGAGAGCGTCCGAGATGCGGATCGCTGATCCGACATTTCTTCGCGCAACCATCACAGATATCACAATTCGGATGAAATACGATAGTTCATGAATAACAGCGGATTTCAATCTTAAGCCCCTTATTCTAGGGGGTTGAAGAAGGGAGGAGGGCGGGGGGATTTCCTTGGCGCAACTCCCTTTGAAGATTCTCTCCTCCGCCGCCTCCACCTCTCAAAAACCCTCCCACACCCCTTCGCCTCTCCCCTCCCCCGCAACTCCTCCTCTCTCACGTGAATTTCTCAAGCGGTAAAGTGATTTTGGGGCGACCCGCTCGTTTATCACGGATTCTCACCGAAATATCGGCCGAAATACAATAACAATCCCTTCCCTTCCTCCTTCGATTTTTCCCACAGAGAATGAAATTTCTCCGCTCGGCACTGCACCGACCTCTCCCCCTTTCCCCGTCAACCACCCACTTTCCGAGCGCGCTAACTGCCTGCCTCCGATCCAAAAGAGAGCCCTTTTCCCTCCCAATCCAAACCTGCCATCTCTCCCCCCCTCTTCTCCCCTTTTCTTTCCATCCACACACACACTCTCATCCCCTCCCACCCCCTGCCGTCCTTTTCCTTATTTCTCTGGCTCTTTATCTCATACCATCTCGCCCCGCCAATTTCCCCGGAATCTACTTCGCACCCTTTCATCGTGGTCGCCAATCGGCGGGATCACCCCCATCCTCCGCGCCCATTCCCCCCTCCTCCCACCGCTTCGGAAATCACCCTCCTGCTCGATTACTGCAATTCTCCCTTGCCCCGCAGACCGCCCCCTTAGCCCCGCGACCCACCTACTTCTCACGCCTCCATGCCTAAACATGGTCACCTCTCGTACCCTTCTTCTCTTCCTCTCCCCTTCTCCCTCCCCCATCCTCTCTCACACCTCACTCCCATCAACACCCTTCACCCTCATCCTCCCAACCACCTTCCGCCTCTAATCCCCCCCCCTTGCCACCAACGTCCCCTCTAATCCCCGCGACCTCCATGACCCTCGCCCTGTCCCCATCTTCTTGTTCTGCCCTCTCACCACTCGATTCCCCGACTCCCAACCTCTTCTCCTCGCTCGCCATCCTCCCGCCCCTCCCCCGCAACAAACCCTTCCCCTTACCGACCCGACGGTCGAATAAGTATATTTTTCTCCACCCCGCAGCATTATGCCCCGCGAGTTTGCGTGCACATCGTGAGAATGTGCTCCCCATCCGATTTTTTGGTTGTTGAGAGGAGGTTTGCCGGGCGGGGAGGAGGAAAGAGCGAGGAGGACCTCGATTCAACTCCCCTGCACCCACCACCGCCTGCCCACCTCCAGGGGAGGGAATGTCGAAGGGCTGAAAGGTGATTTGGCCTTCCCCCTCTTTCCCTTCGCACCCCACGAATGACCAAGGTCCGCGGACGAGTCGTCCGTGATGTGTAGAGGGCCCTCGTAGAAAGTGATCCTTTCCTTTTTTTCCTTTCTATCCAGCGTTTTCCTCTTCCGTATTCCTTCCATCCGCCTCGGGGATGCGGTTCGATTCTCTGGATGTTACTTGGCTCCGAGGAACAGTGTGTACATGTGTCGTTTATTCGAGAAGCTACTCAGAAATTGTTTCCATAGATAGAAAAGTTGCAAATCTAAGAATTAAGATGTTGAGGCTTCATCAATGAAAAATTTATTTTGTATAATTGTTTTCGCCAAAAAAAACGTTCATTCCATTCGGTAATGGAAACACAATGCTTCTGCTTGCCGCACCGATATAAATACGTTTGAGGAATTCCTAATGTTCTCATAAAATTTTATTTGAGTTACAGTAGATGGACCCTTATGAAGAGGGAACGGTATGTGGTCATTTTCTGAGCGTTTTAAAAACATCTCTTTTATTCGTATTTTTAGTAGGCGAATGTTTTTAAACTTAGCTAACATGGAAGATTTAAAATACCTGATTCACTTTTTAAACATATTTCGATTAATTGCCTCTGATTGCATTCATAGAGCATTTATAATGCAAACATATATATTTTCCTTTCTATTCAAGAGAATACTAACATTAGTCAGGATTGTTTAATTATATTACTTAAATGAAAAATTCCATGGGAGTGGTATTTCTATTGACCAAGAATTAAATTGAATTGGCCACTCCGGAAAGGTTGTTTTGCAGAGATGGCTGAAAAATATTGGCGTTGAGTTGAGATAGGATGACTTTTAATGACCTCTTTAATGACCCCTTTTAATGACAAATGACCTCGACTTTCGGCCGCATCAACTAATAACTCGTACTACTACTGAATGTTGCAAATTCAGTGGTATTAGCTATTGAATTCTGTTTTAAACACCTTCTAGCTGATGGTATCAAATGAATTTTATCGTGATTATCTTTCACGCTGATGGCTGACTTTCTTGTAATTGAGACCAGTTTTATACGATTAAAAACCAGCCTTATAGACCCACTGCATATCAATAAATATGCTGTTTCCACTAATTTATTCCAATTTTTTTAATTTTCCGATCGTGAACAATTTGTAGGAAGAGTGTAGTTGTTAGAGATAAGAAAATACTAAAAAAGTTCTTGGCAGTCAGTCCCCTAATTAGTTCACCACTGTGAATGTCTCAGATGCTTACTTATCCTGTAGCTATCTTTGTATTTAGTAATTTCGGTTATCCCTTCCTATCTGTATCTTTATGGAATGCATTTCAGAGAGAGGAGAAGATTCATACAACTAATTTACGAAGTTAACTGCAATACATTGAAAATCAGGTAATGAATATTTCTGCTCGATAAGCGTATCAATCCATTTTTATGCCATTGAGAGTCTAGACACACTGCAATTTGGTCGTTTAGTGATTCAAAAATTAAATATTCAATTTACTGCAAAAGGATGATTGAATGATGGGGATTATATAGAAAAGTGTGCCAATTCCCTCATGGAGGCCATGTGGACAATTGAGGGGCATAGGGCCCCGAATCTTGTTATAAGAGTAGGTTGCGAAGAATTAAGTGACGAAAATGTATAGGTACCTATGCCTAGAATAAACGTAAAATTTTGAAGCCAACTATAAATACTCTTTAGGAATGATCATCATTGCAAAACAGCAAGTACAGATAATATAGAAATAATTACGTTAATTATTTCATTATTAAGTAATTCCTCTTTTATTTTTCGCTTTGATAGCACTCCAATTAAGTAATATATCTTCTCATTTTTTAATCAATTTTCATTTTCAATGGTCTTCTTCGGTCATATCCTCTAATTAATTAAGTTTATTATTTTTTAAATGCGCATATTTAGAATGGTTCTTATCTTTAACTTTTCTCGGAGAAATTAAAAAAACACTATTTCTTCTAGCTCACAACCTTGAGTGAGAAAATAGTGTTCATGGCCTTATATTTTTATCTGTTTTGCAGATGACTACATTCTTATAGAATTTGGTGATTCAAAATAAAGTGATTAAATTGGGGATGCTGAAACAACCAGAATCTCCTTGTATTAAGCAATTGATTAATAAACTAACATTTGAATACACGACGCATTAATGTAGTAATGGGGGATACGGGTCGTAGGAGAAAAGAGCATAACCCTAATTTTTTTTCGGATTATAAAAATTTACGATGCACGTAACACAACACCGTTATTTTTGCTTTTTTATTGCGTAAAATCATTTCGCTCCTTTTACAACGATTCTTTGTTATTTTTTTGCAACTCTTTGTTATTTCGGAGATCAGTGACACGCATTAAGTTTCACCAACCGCGCGCTTTCCGACAGCACGTGTAATGGCCGCTTGTAGGTAAGCATATCAGGTGGCCGACTCCAAAAATATTCGGTGGTTCGGGCTGACTTCACCCCCGTTAATTAGGGGCATGAGCTATCGGATTCCTCGGAATAAGGGGGATGAGGAGGGGCAGCCGGGAGGAGTAATCGGGCGGGGGGGAGAACGAGGTCTTCATTTTTTTAACGGGACGCGCGGCACATTGGAAGTAAAGAAAGACCAGAGCGCGCACGATTTTTACGGATATCCGAGAAGTTTTCGGAGCCCCCGAGAGTGAACATTTTTCGAATATCTGAGCAGTGAGTGTGCCCGCGATTTGCACAGAACATCACCCCCTTTCTCACTCCGGAGCCCCCCTCCGGGGGTCGCCGGAAACGGAACGCCTGAGTCGAGGGCACGGGAGGGGACGGGATGAGGTTGTGCAGAGAGAGAGAGGGGGCGTTTGGCGTTCACACGCCCGAAAAAGAAGAGAAAAAATGATAATGGCAGCATGAAAAAAAAATTTATATGCATGAAGAAAGCGCACCAAAAAGCTTCGGACTCTGAAAATGCCACTCGATCGCAGGGCGCGATGCGGACGGTCGGTCGTGGGGGAGGGGGTGGAGAAGGAGCAGATGGAGAAGAAGGCGGCGCACAAAAGTTCTTATCTGAATCTTGGCCCTTTGGGATCGCCTAATACGCAACTACCATAAGCAGTTCGAGGCGATCGTGATCGGTTGTTATGGAAACGAGGGGTAATCGAGTGAGCGTGCTCATACGTGCGTGCGCTGGGCCTCTCTCGGGTTGTTGGGTGTGTGTGTGTGTGTGTGGGAGACAAAAGGCGATCGGTGAGAGGTTACGATGGTGTGGGGTAAGGGCGGAGGGAAGAGGTCGTGGCGGCAGGGTGGCGAATGAAAGGTCAAAGGGATTCCGGAATGGGAGGTGGACACGTGAGAATCGCGCGCGAATGCTGAAAAAGTGAGGAAATTACGAAAAAAACCATAAAAATATAAAAAGAGGCAAAGGCACCGTAATCCGGTATCTCCTTTTCATATATTCCGAGTCTGATGGGAATCGTCTTTGTCTCCGAGGCCCCCTAGCGGGGAGGAGGATCGGTGAGGTGAGGAAGGAGGGGTGTGCAGGGTTTACGAGCGTCCGAACTTAATGCTTGATTCTCCATACTACTTCCTACTCGGGTGTTCCAGAAACTTCTGGATTCAATTGGGCCGATGGACGGGGCCGAAGGCGGTTTCGACATTTTTCTGTCTCGGCGAGTTGGTACGAGTTGGTTGCGAAACATTTCTAGCGAGACGTCAAAATTCTCGTTTCAGAGAAGATTTGCATAATATGCATGGACATCATTCTCTCTGAATCAAATGAAACGGTAATTTTAGTACTTTGAAATGAAATTTGTATTGGGAAGCGTCTCCTGCTTGAATTCCCTCTTTCTTATAGTATACCTGAAAGAAAAAAGAACACAGTAATTAACTACAAGCATGGATTGACAGGTGAGGGAAGAATCTACCCCGTACTAAGCCCTAAGGCGTGTAGAGTTAACGCATTCATCAGGGGGAGTTCCTTTACTTTGCCACCTGTGGGTCCCAGTAAGATGTGGAATAAATCCTTTTTTTCACAATTTGGATCGAGTTATTCGTGAACAAAGTCCCCGGGGATCGAACCAGGGAACTCAACGCGAATAAGTTGCCATGTCCGTAAGATATTCATCGAAAGATCTCGAAAATTATTTCAACAGGTTTCACAGCTATGGAGGAAATGTCACAGTTGTCCATGCCCAATTCACGCCCATTGTCCGGCACTCAAAAATGCAGTAGGTAAAAGACGATGATAATGCCTCAGGTGGAGACTATGTGCGTTTTTTTAAAAATTGCTATGCGGATGTCAGTGTAGGTTGCTTAACGTCATTTTTAGCACCACACCGTCTAAGTGTAAAATGGTTTAAGATTGGGAGAGCACGCACTCTTTACGCTTACCTTTGGTCCTTTGGTGTTGGTCATAGGCGGAGGGAGTAGGTACTTTCAAGCTTCCTGTGTGACCAAGTTTCACCCTATTGGATTTTTTTCTGTGGGGTGTTGTGAAGAACTTCTTCTGGTAGGGAAGGAGAGTATTTAAAAGGAGAGAATTTAATAGGAGAATAGTTTGAATATGTAATTTCGTAACGGTCCCTATGCAGTAAAATAGCTGCTGAAAATCTTTGAAAAACATACAGTTAGGCAAATAATTCGAAATTTGTACTGTTCCATGGAATGCGATCACAATGAAATTCACTTGATTTCTGATAGCAAACACACTAAAATATCTCCCTTGTTAATGGTGCAAACATTAATTAAATGGAATCAGGGGTTAATAAACTTTTGGATTCAAATCACTCGTGCATCTGAAAAATGATAACATGATAAAATTTAGTAAATATTGCGGAAAATGGTATTTAAAAATCCCCTGTTACTCTTTTGAATATTTGTAACATGAAATGGTGGGTAATGCTTGGTGGTTTAGAGAACATGAAGTTAATAATCCGTTTTTATTCTTCTATTGAATTCATAAAATTTTCTGAATAAAATTAAAGAAGGGTAACATAAAAACATATTATATCCACGATAATATCTCAATTAGTTGGATGTTTAAAATTAAACAAGGACATTTTTTTTAGATGAAATGAATAACTTTCATAGAAATACTGGTGATGTCACATACCTTATAATTAGAGTTAATTTATCTCTAACCAATAGGCAGGGGTTATTTCATATTGGGTTAAGAAAATGTTGACAATCCATAAATTCAATTAATAACTAATTATTTTATTATCACTCACTGGGTTCGTCTAGTAACGTACACATGCCAACCCAATAGTCGTGGGTTTGAGGTTTTCCATGAAAATGAGTTTTGTGAACGGCTTAGTCGTTCGGTCCCTTAGAATCGTAGTGTCTAGTGAATTCTTATCCTAGAGCCACGTAGGCCGCAGTGAAGGTCGAACGAGAATGTGAGTAAAAATGCATCGGACTCGAATAATTTCAAGATCTTGAAAAGTAATGGATACATACTGCATCGTAGAGGAAAGATCGTAAATATTATTATTATTGATAATCTACCTTTTACGGTAGGTTTCTCGGACACACGCCTACATTGGGGGCGAGGTGGCCCAAGGGTAGCATGCTCGCTTGTGGAGCTGAAGGTCGCGGGTT
>LYUA01001813.1:39736-53549 GCA_002093875.1 Calopteryx splendens | reverse complement strand
AAGAATGTGATAGAGGGTAGAATGTTGGGTTAGCGAGGGAGAGGGAGGAAAGGATTAGGCATATTAGATGGAATGAAGGGAGGCCAGAAGTATGCGGAAATGGATCATGGGTTACTGTAGGCGTGTGTCCATCAGAAACCTACCCTAACCGGTAGATTGCCAATAATAATAATAATAGATAACCTATAAGAATAGCTTCACCTGACCCTAATGTGTGTGCTCTTGTATTTCGAATTTATTTTTCTGTTTTCCTAACGCTCTTCTAACTTCGCTAGTGTACTATCTTGGAAGGACACTATCGCGTTTGCATTTGCTAGAAATGTATTTGTCGATTCATTGCCTCGATTATTTTCTAGAAATCACTTCAACGTGTAGTCAGTGCCTTAATTATTTGTATTCGTTTCAAAAATATGCAGGTACTATGATAATTGCTCAATCCATTGAAGTCTCCTTTATCAAATGAAAAACTTCTTGTTTAGGTTTATGGACGGTGTTTATCGATTTTCGTAGCTCAGCAAAAATAGCTTTGTGGTGATTAATGCCTTTACTTTAGTATTGGTTAATGATCATCAAGAGTTTTCCAAAAAGTTAATTATTAATAAAAACTATTCTGTCCCCAAATTTGGAACACTTGTTTGAGTAGGTATAGTTCTCGATCAATGAATAAGGTTCGGTGTGCCAGCAAAAACTGGACCGGAGCACGTTGAGGGGGGGAAGTAGTACTTATTTCAATATTTTGATAAAATGTACCTACTATGCTTTGTTGTATTTCCAATACCTGCTCTGTCAACCTGCCCACGCCATATATTGCAAGTATTTATAATCCTAAAAGTTGGAAAATATATCAAAGTGCTATCAGCATTACTATTGCTAACAAAACCATTCATCTTATAACTAGTCAATGATATTTTATGCTCATTATTCAGTGAAATATTGCGAGTCATCTTGTAAAAAATTGGAACGGATATCAATTCTGGTTCTCGATTCGCAGCGGTATTGTTTTCAAAGTTTTTTTCCCAGATTACTGTATTTGGAAATGATCTCAGGTTTTGTTCAACAATTATGTGAGCACTTTAAACTCAATACAACTTAATGAACTTTAATGGGGAGCAAGGGAGAACGGAGTAAGAGATATTGCTTTAATTTCGGTGCAAGGCTCTGATGAGTAGCATTTTCAACGCCCGACTTTTGTGTTTTTGCTTGAACAGGATTAGGAGCAATATATTCCTTTTATCGACAAAAAAATTGTGGGTTACCGCTATAGTGACCACCTTATCGCCTACTCTCTCTGCGACAAGTATGGCGCGGATGCCCTCGCATGCGCTAGGCCGCGCGCAAAAAAAGGTAGAAATAGTTTCCAGTTCCCCATAAGCCGTCTCCCACACCTCGGTTTCAGTCTTTCACCGTTTTAGCCGCTCCCCTCCTCGCCTCCCACCACCCCTTGCCCTCGCAGTGCTTCTTCTTCCTCGCCCAGCTTAGATCTTTCCAGAGGTCAGTCCGAAGTCACGACGGGCACTTGCCTTCGACCCGGCATCGAGCATTAAAGTCTCCCCGGAATGGCTATCGGGTTTCTGTTCGTCCGCCGCTATATCCCACCGCCGCCGACGCCGCCACCTCCTCCTCCCCCTCCCAACGCGATGGCCGCACCTCCTCCCTTCCCCACGCCTTCTCCCGGGAGAGGTCGGAGGAGGGATGGGATCCGCTTGGGTCATAGTGCCCCCCGACCTCACCTCCCTAACCTCTTCCACCTCCCCCGCAAGGCTCCCCTAGGCTTTCCCCGTAGCGCAGCTTTCGCCCCACCCCCATCCCCCCGCTACCACCCCACGCGCGCAACAAGCGCGGACCGCATAAGACCCGCCAGGAGCTCAAGTGGTTATATGCGGAGGGAACGTAAATGGTTCTCGAAGAAAGAGGCATTAAGGAGACCCTAGATCGGAAAAAAGGTGACATTCTTGTCTATGCGGCACCAAGTTCTACCCAACTATGCGTATGTGCTTATCGGACGAAGCAATACTTCCCATTGTAACGGCAGGAAACAGTAAGAGTGGTGGTAAGTTCTTTAACTATCGCCTTCTATAGCGACTTCTCTTATCGCCGAATTGAATCTTAGCGGCCATTGTTTAATTATTCCCGCATAATGACAATGCAACAACCGTTATGCAGTTGGAAAAGACACCTCTCCCCCGATCCCGGTCTCTCCCAATCTATTGGGTCTCTCTATGAGGCGGTGGGGATGGGAGGGGGTCTAGTGTGGGAGGGAGGTGTCCTCTCGCCGGCCGATGTCCATCAGGTGAGGGAGTGAGATCCGATAGGCGGAAATGTAAGGAGAGGCCGTGTGTGATGTGATGGGAAGGAGAGAGTAGTGGGGGAAGAGAAGGGTTGGGAGAGGCTTACGGTCGGGTACGAAGGGGGTGTGGGAGGTCGTAGTGGGAGGGGGGAGGGAGAAAGCGGTGAGGGGCTTTGGAGAGTGAGGGAAGATTTTCGTTTCCATTGATAACCGGGACGGCGACACCAACTCCGCGCGCGGTCTTTCCGCTTAGCCTTTAATAGACGTTAATGCGTCGATTGCGCCGAGATAAGGACCCGAGAGGGCAGTCTCTTCCCTCCCTCTTCTTGAGCTCTTTTCCTCTTTTCTCTACCTTCCCCACCAGCACCGGCTATCTTTTTCTCTCTCTCTCTTTCTCTCCAACTTTCCTCCCCGTCCACTCCCTCCTCCACCCCGAGTGGCATATCAATTTCCCCACATAGCGTGGAGGAGGAGGGGTCGGGCACTAAAGGCGAAGGGGTGGGGGATGGCCGGGGCCGTAGGTCACTCGCTGTTCCCTGTGTATGCAACGGTTCGGGTCGCAGCTATTTGAAGCGGCGGTAAATTTCCTTCTCCGCCTCCACCATTCAGGGGGCTCCTCCACCGTCCACTCCCCTTTCCCAACCGCTTTCGTCCTCCTCCGCTCCCTTCCCCCTTGCCAACTAGTCACCCCTAGCTACACCGCAGTTCTAAAAGCGTAGTCGCACGACCGCCACCTGACGACACTTCACTAAAGCACCAGCGTAGCCTAAGAATCATCTTCTGGGGTTTTTGCATTCCATTTCTCCAAGCACAGGGTAGCGCACTGATTCAATAAGCATTTACAGTCAGAAAATCATGGCACTAATTCATTTCTATTAAAGCGATGTGGACACTCGGCAAGTGCATCTGGTTTGCTGTTGGTTGGAAGTACAAAACCAGATGATACTTCTTAGCATACTATCAGTCATGGGCCTTGTGATATTTTGAATGCAATATCTCTTGAGTAAACTTAGAGATAATCTCAGAATCTGATATCCTGTATGGGTAGTTTCACGCCCTGTAGGATAAGATTGAAGTAAGCCCTTTTACTATGAAAATTTCTAGGTTGATGGTTATGATGGCGTATGCCACAAAAGGTCAATATTGTTATTCGCTGTATTTCTGTTTGTATTTAAAGGAAACATTGAATTGGAATACTCTTTTGCAACTTGGGGGATGTTGGGAAAGTGAATTTTACATTTACTATGCGTAATAAAGGATTAAATGGTGGGAACCGTCATTCATTGGCCTATGAGATCATTGGGTTTGAGCTCGTAAGAGGTTTTATCCCGGCTTAAGAAACCTGAAATCAAATATATGCCATATATTATAGATATAGACGTGGAGTATACGTATTTTTAATCTCGTTTCAACTCGTCAATCTGAAGATGATCCCTCAAGAAGTCGGGGAAAATAATGTAATGTCGACTCGTCTGGGACGAATGGATCGATGGATGTATTTGGTGGCTAGTGATTTGACCTCCTACCACAAAATCGTAAATTAAACAGCAGAGGTAGTGGCATCATTCTCAGGTTTAAACCTTATCTGTGGCACAAAAGACGCTGAGAAATAGGACGTGATAAATATGAATTTTTAGTGCATTTCACCAAAAACGACAAGCTTTTGAAACTGGTTCTTCTAGATTCATTATCTCCTTCATGTCGGTGTTTCTTTCATTGACTCTCCGTTGTACTATAACAGCTCCTGTAGCCTTTCGTAATAGCTTCGTAGGTCCTTGGCTGTTTCCATACTATAAATAGCTTCATATTTATTTCTATAAGACGACATATTTCCCAGATTTAATATTATTCTTTCTAAATAATTCCTATTTTCCTTATGAAAAAAAATACCTTTCCGGCCTGTTTAACTCGGTGGTAAATTCGTTCGCCGTTCACCGAAAGGTCGCGACTGCGATCTCCGATTCTGGTATGAATGTCATGATAGAAGGAAGTTTATAAAATTATATCAACGAACGAAACATATCTGCTTTCAATGGGTGCAAAACATTTGTTGCTAATCGAATTATGCCATTTTACATTTCAATTTTCAATATTTACGTTAAAATATTTTATTATTATTATATAATCGAGTGATGAAATAAAAATTATTCAAAGGATGAGTATTAAATTTAACAAATATAAAACTTATATTATGCCTTATTTAAATATTTTATTTTAGGAATGGAGGTCTCCGCGTATTTTGTATAACTATATTAAGAAAGGAACTCCCCAGGAATTGGACATTCTGTTTTGCACATGTTTTCAAACTAGATGAAATATATTAATATATTTCTATATGAACTTTCACCAATACTCGGACCTTCCTTGTTTATACACGAGCGATTTCCGGTTTGTCCCTATGAATGGGGTCATTGGATAGACACTGAAGCCTTTCCCACCGTCCTTTAATTTTTCTGCATCTACATTTGGTTGAACTGATGTAAGTGGAATGGATCTCTTAAATTTCACACTAGCACAATGTATATTCTGTGAATTAATAAAGATTTCACTATCGGATGATGAAGCAAAAACTGAAAATATTTTTCGTGTCCAAGGATTGCAAAGCGTTTTTAAAATGAGGCTTCATCAAATTTTCACCGCAACTGAAGCGGAATGTCTCTTCTCCATTTTCGGCATGGATATTCTTTTCTTTGCGGGCGCCTTGACGGTTGGGTTGTCAGTTCAGCCGCCTGGCGGTCATGTATCTCGGTGAGTTGCAATCACTCTCACTTGCCGAAGTGGTGGGAGGATGGCATTATACCACATTTTTTGGAGTGACAGAGAGGACTGGAATAGGTTTAATCCCCCTCGATGCGGTTACTGTACTTGGCATGTCTTCCTCATTACTCGTAAATTAGGAACAGGGGTCATGTCTGCTCTGAGCTCTTGCTAAACTTTCCCACCGGGAGGATCTGTAACCCGGACTGCTGCTTTGGAGGAGGACCAACTTTTCCACCACTCGATGAGTAATGAAAGGCTTATCACAGCTTGATACCACAGAAAGGTTTTAGCTAAACGAAACGTGACATAGCAGATGGTCTGTGTTCTTGCAAAGCATTTTAGGGTGGAACCTTACCTGAAATTCTGATTCATGTCGAGTTTTATAGCTAAAATATTAAACCGTGATCCCAGGATATTCGACATCCCACTTTGCATGAGAAATTAAACGAAAATGAACACAATAATTAGTTACTGAAACTAATATTGTTCCAAACCATGTTAAAAATATTACTTGTGATAAAATTGAAAATAATTCTGAAGTGGACATTTGGATTTTCAATATCTCGGTTGTTGTTGGTCATATTCTACCATTAAATGATTTCTGAAATGTCCATTTCTGGCAGGCAAGGTGTTCACACCTAAGAAGGGATTCTGATCCGTAGTATTCGTAGTCAGGATGATGAACTGTCCTCATCGGCATAACAATGATTGTGCTCATTTTTCTAAATTTTACCAGAGGCTTAAAACCTTTCGTAAATTTTTCACAACTTAAAACAGTATTTCTGTGCTAGTCGAGGTTCTGATTTATCCCTATCAAATTCAAGTCACGGGCTGCGAGTGCAGTACCGAAAAGTATAACTTTGCTTTCTGCCATAGATGATAATTTGTCTATTAAACTCATACGGAGTTTGATTCCATGTCCCTGCAGTTACTGTACTTGTACTTCTGGCTTGATATTTCATAGCTAAATTTCTTCTCTGTGATAAAAATGAAATATCTAGTATCTCTTCTTATGTAGCCCCCCGAAGTTTAGTTAGAAATTTGCTTTGTCCTCGGTAATTTATCAGTTTAGAGAGAGTAGTATTACTTAGTGTTAATTAAGTAAAAAAATTTTTTAATGATTTTTTAAGTTTTTTATTATAAGCCTTCTACCACTCAATTGACACCCGTATTTCAGACCATAGTCTTTTTTCTAAATGAAATCAATTGCCTCAACTTACAACTATGCTCTTGGTCTTGATGCCAACCAAAAACTGGGAACTGTGTCAATTTTCAACATGAGCGAGACCCCATAGAAACCCTTAATCGTTTTTATCCTTAACTCTAGTTTTGAAAAGGAAAAGGTAGAACTAATTGTTTCATTAACACAAAGCGGATGATCTTTTGCCAATCTCATTTTTTGCAATCTGCGTATTGTGTCTGCCTTTTTGCGTCTGTCCATATTCACCGCCAGAGAGGTTTTTTTCAGTTGGCAGAGTTATTGTGTGATGATGCTCTTGTTTGCTGACCTGGTTATATTAAATATTCTAATTTAGAGGAATGAAAAGGCAAGACAATTTATATAAGTTGTGCACATGTTATTGGGACACATTATAATTTTAAAAAGTGTGAAGGCGGGGAAATAAATATCTGCATAAGATTTACTTTTTCATTTTTGAATTAGCATTACTAGTCACAAATACTCTATAGCGCGTAAAACTCATTATTCGTACGAGAGATTTTTCTAATATGTTCGCATTTATAGTGATACACAGTAAAGTATTATCTACACTCGTAATACCTTGCGAGCCACCACAAAGGCGTATGGCAGGGAAGTTTCGACACCAGGCTTTAAATGTGTAACTGAGGCTAAACTTTAGGTTTTCATAAAATAAACAGCATGTTTCAATGCTTTCATTTGCTATAAACTTTAACCTTGGTTTTGATTTTATAGGGAATTGAGCCAAGAAATGACTAAGAAAGAGAATTTATATCTATTATTGCTGAAGGGTATATTTTCTATTATACTTGATAACCTACTCTGTTGATATTGGAATAGGTTTCTGAATTTAAGACGTGGAAGTGGTCCAATATTGAATGCTATGACTGCTTTTTCTGAAAATTCATAAGATAGCAACACTATTCTCTTTTATTTAGTTGTTGGCGATAAACTATTGCATTTTTCAGACAAAGTAGTGCTAGCGAGCCCCTGTTACGAAGATACTTCTATTTTTCTTTTACTCGTAATATTTCGGTCTCATATAGAAATGTGGATATGAAAAGAAAACAAATTCAATTTTGGGTTTTACTCCTTGCTATCTACTTTGAAATCGTGGACATACTATCGTTGTGAGCCTTTGAGAAAACCCATAAAAAAGTTTTTTTAACAAATTAATTAATTTCTCTTCGTCAGCCAATGGCTAATATTTTGAGTGAAACTTATGAACAGGGTGGTTTTTCTCGTAACAATTAGTGGATGTATATTTGTTATTTCTAATACATAATAGTCACCTAAAATGAGGGAAAAAATTATTTCCGAATTTCCTAAATGAGAAAAGTGAAGCAGAAATTTTCACGAATATCCTCAAAAAGTTGAATGGAAAATAATCATATATTCAGGGGTGCATAACTTAAATATTACTAATTTCTTGATAAAATGAAACTAGTCGGTGGTCAAGTTGAAGATTGTAAAGCTTATAAAGATTGGCAACTATAAAGGGCACAAAAATCCAATACTACCACCGTAAAGGTTTATGATTAGTTTAGAACCAACCTCTGTGTACCAACATTTAAGCCCATTACTGCTGATCTTTCTGTTACTTAAGTACGTATATCAAAAATGTCTTGAGTATCCAGTTGTCTGATTATCAAATAGCTATGGATATCTTTACCTCTAAAAAGAGATTGTTTCCAAAAGCTAACTTGAAGTATAAAGGATAATAAAATCAGAATCTGGTTGAACTGAAAATTGAATTGAACTTAGTATTGGGAATGGAAAAACTCAGTTACTGTCAGTTCACAATGGAAAAAATCAGTTTACAACTTTTTCTGAATAAAATTTTGTCTCCAAAATTCTTTTCATTCATCGCGAAGCTTCTTGAGATTTGTATACATCCATTCCAATTTCCACATCTATTGGACAGTCGTTTACGACGCTGAATCTCTGGGACTTGACTGATGGGCACTTGTCGGCAGAGGTGTTCTTTATAATAGTTTTGGTGTGTGTCCACGAGGACAATGATGCTAACAAAGAAAATGTAATCAACAGAGACCTATGCACATTGAGAAAGGTAGAAGCTAAAGGGAATCAGTTTACATCAAATTTAGAAACAATTTTAATGATTATTAGGTGTTGATAAAGAAATTAATATTAGTGATGTCAAAAAGTTAATGAAACTCCTTCCGCCTATATTTATTATCCCACTGCTTCTTTCTCAAAATAATATGGACTAATATTTTTTAATCTAGTCATTATTATTAATATGAAAAGTTTTATTTTAAACGTTTTGGACAATGAACGGTCATTATAGATATGAAAATTAGACATTTTGTAGATGGGGACATGGAAAGAAATAAAAATACAATTTTGGGTGTGACTCCTTAGTTTCTACCACGAAAACATCTAGTTTTGTAACTAAATTTTGGTGTACTTGAAGCCCTCGATGGACGAAATGGCTGAAATAAATCACCAACCATTATCATCTCACTACCGAACTTTTCACTGATGCCATAGCATCTAATTTCCAGTCTAAAAGTTTTTGTAGTCTTGTGTTTACTATTTTTGTGCTTGCATGCCGAAACTCCAACTCTCGTTATAAAATATGTTAATAGTGACGTCCACATAGGAAAAATTGGGGGCATGAACAGAAAAGTTGTCAGGGTGTTCGGGTTAACTTTTAATAAAGGAGAATGGAGGGCTGCAGTCAACCACTCTTACGAATGCTGATGATGATAATATTAATATTAAAAAATTAATTTTTAATATTTCCATAATTTACTATAATTTGTCACCTCCAACCTCCATAGCAAGTTTCAATCAAAGTATGATTCCTTGTCAGTTTATTTAGACGCCTCTACCAATATGAGTTTGGAAAAATAAGGCAGTGACAGATAGCGCTGCCTTTGTGAAAGCTTAAATCCATGTGACTACTGTATGAAATTATTATTAATTTTCCTCGTTCTCTTCTCATCTACGATGGAGCTTGAGTGCGCTGATAACTCGAGGGGCTGAAGAGCCTCTGGACCATAAACCGGCGGCGAACCCCAATCCCAGGCCTCCATAATCCGTCCCGCAGCGCCTCGGGCCGCACAGCCCCGACTCTCTCCCGAAGCTGGCTCAAAGGGCGTCGAAACGAAATTGCAAAGCATTATTACAAAGCGCTATCCCACATGAGTGCCAATCGCAACAAACTTTCGGTGGCAGTGAAAGTTTAATGACGGGACCGAACGCTATGGAATAGGGAAAAGAGTACTCACGGCTAAATGGTGGGATGTTATCTCGTTTTGCCTTGTGAATTACATTGCGGTGGGTTTTTATTTCGGTCAGTACTCAATAAGTGAAAGCAAGGAGGAGAACGTGTTAGGAAACGCGCGATGGAAATGGATAAAAAAATCTGTCTTCCCACGGCGTAATGCTTATTTGATGGACGTATCTGGATGCGGAGGTCACAAGGAAACACCTATTCTCATTTAGGAAGAAATACAACTCCGAAATTTCAATCTTTCCTCGTGATACGACTTTCGAACAGCAAATGAAGGTCGTAAGATGTCTTGTGGCCACGTGACCGGAAAGAAATTGAAAAACGTAAAGAAGTCTTAAAGTTTCAGTTTGGAATTTTTTTGTGATGCCCGACGTTCTCCAGTTTTGAAATCGTTTTCCATTAACTGATTTCTTCTTGCTCTTTCCGTGTTATTTTCAAGATAGTTTTATATTTTATTTATCTTTTTTCGACTGTTGGGAAAAGGATCCTTTCTTCACTTGTTTTAGTTACTTGAAGTAATAAAATTAGATTTATAGGGGTGGAATTTTCGTATGAACGTGGCGTAATTTTCTATTTTAAAAAACTTTCGTCACCGCGAAACAAAGTAAATTATAATAATAATGTTCATAATTTATTGTACCATGTCTACCATTTATTAAATGCATATGTTAATGCTCTTAAGGCACACATGAAAAAACGACCATTAGCGTGCGAACTGTGCAGTTTTTCTTGTTCATGCTTTTCGAAAATACGACTGAAATGAAAATTGAGATTATTGCATAGCTCTGAGACTGGACTACCTGGTCATGTATTTTGCCCATTCGACATAGCTTTCTCATTTACCGATGCTAATAATTGTCTGAATTTTATCGATGATATTAAAGTACCCTGTTTTTTAATCAAATCATGAATTTATTTTTATGGCTTTCCCAAAACTAAATAAATAAATTAATGAGAAGTTGAATCAAACTCAACGAATCTGAACAATAAATTTAAATAAAGATTAGGTATGGTTTATTTATACCGCTTATACTAAAGTCATCTTTCCACAAATTTGAATATCCGTTTCTCATTTAAAATTGTTTCATAAGATATTTAGCGGGGAGAAGATTGTTTCGGTGCCCATGTGTAAAAACATGTAGTAGTTACCATTGAAATTAAATGTTATTTAAAACGAGACTTTGAAATAAAGCTGATTGAAAATAAATGTCTCTCCACGCAATCTTCACGGCAGTAAGGGACTCGGTTTTATTTTCGTCTCCATCTACTTAAGGGTCAATAGTGGTATGGAAATAATATCAAGTAATATTTTCTTGGAATTTACATGTAGAATATATGAATTGTACAAGTTTAATTTTCTCATTTAAAAAAATGAAGTAATTAATTTTCGAATGAGGTGCAAACTGGATCATCAAGTTACGCATCGACTTACGAAGAGCTACCATTTTGACGCGTAGGTAAAATGAAGCCGCGATGTTTTCAACTTAGAAAAATACATTAAATATGGAAGAAATCATCCAAATATTACTTTTGCTAAATTAAACTATCAATTTTGTCCACTTTATGTTTCATTTCGCAACCATAACAGTTGTACATACCACATATAAATTGTAGTATTGTCTATAATTAAAACTCTCCTTCAAAATGACTTCATCAATATCATTTTATTTAACTCACATTGGTGACGATGGAAGACTAAAAATATGCAGAGAAAAGATTCATAGAGGACCAGAACTTATTCCTATATGTTTGCACCTGAATGTCTGGTATACGACAAATGACATAGCTTGTCTGAGGGTGTCCAAAGTCACTCGGAATCGAACACTCGGAATCGAACCCAGGCCCTCTGGTCAGTAGCTGATTGCTCCATCACCTAATTTTAACACGCCCCCTGCTTCCAGCCATGTGTGCGGTGAAGGAAATATTACTGTTTTCATTACTTATGTTACTTTCCGTTAGCTAGATCTAATAATTAATATGCACCCTGCAATTGGGATTTTCAATTGCCTCACTCTCAATCTAATCGTAAACGCGGGTTTAAATATAATCTACGCAACTTATTCTGGCTGCATACTCTTTTGGATTTTCTTGTGGTGCGAAAGTCTATTGGCCACACAGCTTTAAAGTAAATTCACTTTCTGTCATAAGGAAACTCACAAAAAGGATTTTCTAAATGAAAATGAAATAAACATTATCGCTTTGTTAATTATAGACCCGTCTTCAGAGATTCATGGTAACACAACTGCACATTTATGCATGTACATTGAGTAGAAGAGATCTAAATGGGTGTACGAAAAGTTTATATTGTTTCCGTAAAACGTTTCACTTAATTTCTTGGAGGCACTGGGTAAATTTTTGAATTTTTAAGCACATACATGAAAACAAGATAAAATATTTTTCCTCGTGTTTTCACAATTGGTCGTATCACAATGGCTCAGAAGAGGCAAACCTGCCGTGGCAGTTTCAGAAAGGTTTCACGGTCTCCCTTGACGGAGACATTATTTTTTAATTTTATTTGACTTATTTTTAATAGCGAAAAAATCTTATCCCTCTGATAACAAATTAATAAAATGCAATACCATCTCTGCTTATTACCATTTTGTAATAGATTATCAGCTCCTTGAAGTTGAATTATAAAAATAAAAACTTGTTTTCATTCACTTAAGATATAGCAGGACGGGTGGATAAAAGAAATATGGTATTTAGAATTGCGTATGGCTTATTAAATTTAAGATGGAAGAAAAACTTGTGTCGCCACTTCTGACTTGAAGTCGACCGGAGAATGACTGGAGAAACTTGTCTCAGCCATAAACGAAACAACGCAGAGGAAAACCCGAAAGCCAAGCAAGTTATGCATCGATACACCACAGAAAACCTTAGAACCAACCTACAGAAAACACCTTTAGAATGTGGGACCATTACATTTTGAGTTTGGTTATTAAACAAGGTACAGAGAAATTCTTGTGGATTCGCAAAATGTTTTGCCTAAAAGACATTTTTCGATCGATTTTAGGAATAGAGTTTTGGGAACTTCTCCAAACAAGAGTGAGCAATGGATTTTTGAATGTAATAGAGGGGAGAGTGTTGGGTAAGCGAGGTACAGGGAAGAAAAGATAAGGCATGTTGGACGGAATGAAGAGTGACAGAAAATATTTGGTAATGAAGAAAGCATTATTGTAGTGTTGGTTGCTAAGTTATCCGTGTCAAGCTTTCAATAGAAACCTACTGTAAACTGAAGTTTGCTAATTAAAATTATATATATTTAATAGGTGTTTAATCACTGGTGAGGTAAATCGATTATAGAACGAGAACACGGAATATGCTTCCCAAAATTTTTAACATATGGAATTAAAGGCAATATAAACGCATGCTAAGTAACTAAAAAAAATATTAGTATTAATGGTAATCTACCGGTTAACTTAGGTTTCTGATAGACACCCTCTACAATAACCCTTTCTTCATTACCTCATACTTTCTGCCAACCTTCATTCCATCCAGCAAGCATAATCCATTCCACTCTCTACCTCACCTACCCAAAATTCTACCCTCTATCACATTCTTCAGCAAGCCATCAACACCCAGCACGCACTGCGTCCATTGTTCCTGCCTTCTTTGGATTTCTCCCCTTGGCTGATTGGCTAACTAGGTTTGATCGTCCTCAAACCAGACTGATTTGATAAGTTCCCCACATACCTTTACTCATACATCTAGTTCTTCCCTTTTTCTCCGGGTATACATTGAAAAGCACCGGTGCTATCGGACAACCCTTTCTTATCCCTTGCAGTCTGAGACATGCATAGGTTTCAAATAAGTCTCCTATCCCTCCAGTTTACTCCTATCTTCTGTAATACCATCATTATGTGTCCCAATTTACCCTATCAAACGTATTCTCGAAATCTACGAAGCATACAAATATATACTGATTCTCAGACTCTATATTCCTTTCCATCAATTAGGTACCTCACTCCTGCTATAGCGTCACGTGTACACTAAAACAATATTAAACGTTAATTGTCCTTTTATTTTAATTATTTTTTAAATTTTATCGGAGATTGAATTCTTTCTATTTCATTTTATTAACTATGTAGATTTGGAGAGTTAGATCCGTTTACCTTATTTGATAGCATCTAACATCATGTTACTACTTTAAGTGAATTGAAAAACTCAAGTTAAAGAAAATTATGAAACACATTGTTTCATAGACATTAAGCTTTGTATAGATGGAAGATATATTTATTTGCAGTGAACTAAGATCTAGGAAATAGTTTCCGGCGTGACTTGGTGGAACTGCTTCATGATTAAATAA
>LYUA01001812.1:148460-158666 GCA_002093875.1 Calopteryx splendens | reverse complement strand
ATGAAGGAATATACTGTAAATTATTATGTAATTAAAACGGGGGTAAAATTGAAAAGGAACCCCTAAAATAAGGATTGAATAAGGAAATCAATAGTTAAAATAAACTCTGATCAGCGTTGATTAAGGCGAGTAAGAGATAAGGGGAGGTGAGGATTGGAATTCGAGACTTGACATCGCGATTCCTTTCCTCTCCTCCTCCTTTTTTTGTGCCTAACGCGATGTTTAAACACTTATGTCACATTAGAAACTAAACCAGAGTAATCAACCTGATGGTTTGTTAGGTCAGAATAGAGCTCACCTAATACTAAGAATTATGCGTCGTGTGAAATTCTGACTTATAGGGTTGGAGGCCCAGTCCTTTCCCGGCGCCGCATGCTTTTCCATGGAAGGTCTGGAACCCTAAAAGGCCACTCGGCTCGGGTTAAGCTGAGAATGCCCAGAGGCGTCTACTTCCTGGGTTTTTGCGCCCACTAAAATTTTATAACGCTACAGTAATCCACCCGAAGGTTTTTTTTTGTGAACGCATTTATTTCGTTTAGTCACATTTATGAAATGGATGCTATTATTGATTTCGACTGGACAAAAATGCGATCCACGCAGACCCAAGGATGGTAAGAAGTTCTCCACTTCGTGGAGGGAAGTTCGAGTTCGTGCAGGGAGTCAGAATCTGGTTTTTCGTAGTCATATCCTTCAGCGAAAGGCTAGCAAAGCTGTGATATGAGTGGTGCACCTTTTTTCCCCCGGTGGTCGTCATTTGTGGAATGCCCGCCCCGGGACTAGAGGTCGTCGATGACGTCGACCGCGCCCCCTTAGTCGCCGACGACGTCGCTCTGCCTCCCTCCGCCCATTGTGATTCGCCGCGTCCCAGTCGTGGAAAATCCCAGCGACTCTGGACAAGCTGCATTCCAGCCATCGGTGGCGCGCCGCCCGTCCATCCGATAAGGCGTCCGAGGCCACCGCTCAACGCTACCCCCCCCCTTCAATTCCACCCCGTGCTTTCATCAAAAAACTATTCGCGCCGCCATTATTAATTACACTTAGTTGCAGAAGAAACTTGTTCGGAGGTGGCTTCCGGGTATTATTAATAGATGTGGAATATTCTGTTACTTGAAGGTAAAAAAAAACTATCGTCGGGGCTAAGCGTGTGTTTGTTTCCCACCTTGGAGAACTGATAATTGCATTTATCGTTGTTACTGCATAATGAGCGCCAGAGGCACACGAAGATATTGCCATTGAGACCTGAAATTGGTACAGTTTGGTTCTAGTTGGTGGCAGTGTAAATAGAGATCGAGTTTTTCCCCGACTACATCTCATGGAATAAAAGTGGATTTTCATTCTCACGCAGTGGTAATATACCAGTCAAGGGTAAGCGTCATTAAAGCCTGTTGAGTATTACACAATGCCCTGGTCTTCTATGGAATTGAGTTCCCTTTAAGTCCTGGTGAACGTGAAAACTGCTTGAATTTAAATAAGTTATTCTTAGGGTCTACTTACTTCTCACTAGCCCTTATTCCGTCCAGCATGCCTAATTTTACCCTTCCTCTACCACGCTAACCAATTTTGTCCCTTTTATTAGATACTTCAGCGTTTTATCACCTCAACGTGTCCTTCGATTCTCTCCCACCAATTCTAGGGCTTCTTTTGCCCTCTTTTTCGTTCTTTTTATTGCTTCAAAGATTTACCATTAACGCATCATATTAAAGTTTTTATTCAACTTTTCAGCCCGTGTCTTTAGCGTACTAGCCATTAAAATCCCTCTTTGATGAGGCTGATTTAGCTAATGAAATTCTCTTCCTAATGCTACCGATGTCCCCATTTTCATTTGAAATGGTTCCCGAATGTATGAGGTGTACCACTTGCCCTAGTTTATGCACTCCTACGGTGATGTTTAAATAAAACCTTCCTATTTCTTGAGAATTTCATGAATCTCGTTTTACAATGATTAATTCTCATCCCATACCTATCATACTGGTTCTCTGAAGTGCTCAACGATTGTAATACGTTGGCTGACTGGCTAACTTAACCTGGTTCACCTGCAAATCTGGCTGATTTAATCAGCTCCCGCCTGATTCCATTCCTATCCCTTGCCTTTCCCGTGCCACTATTTCTGTTTTATCCGCGTTTAAGTTAAAAAGCTCATGTGATAGTGGGCAACCCTCTTTTACTCTCCATCCTGTCACTACCCATCCTAATTCTCCATCTGATTCTCTCACCGATACACTCTGGCGGTTAATCAATCGAAATCTTCCCAGGTTAAAAAAATCCGTCAACTCTTATACTCCTAATCCTCCCTGGAGCAAGCCGCACAATCTTTGAGTCCACACCACGTACTTTACAAAACCATGCTAATGGATCTTTTCTCTGGAATTTTTAGCAGCGAAACCGCCGCCAAAGTGTCAAGTCCGAAATCTTTTTTTATCGATTTTCGGATTTTACACCTTCCTAGAGCTATTGCGGTAATTGTTTTTAAATAAATTTTACTGTGATTATTTTGCGAAGCGAAAATCTTTGTCATTGGGTGTTGGACAGACGACTGACGACGACTCACTGCTAGCAGTCCACAGAGACAGCAGTATATAACAACTCTGCTCCCCCGTCCGGCCTGCACTGAATACGTACAGGATGATACTCGTCTGGAGGTTCCCATGACGTTGATTCAATGGCCTCTTCATGTTTTTAGGCTTTTGTTTAAACAGTCTACTCAAGCCAACAATTATTCGTATCATAGAGCGAGACGTTTCTTCAAGATTTTTCCTAATATTTTATCGATGTTAGCCGTTGTATGGATTCGGCGAGGTGATTGTTTTAATGTAGAAGAAATAAGAGCAGCGAAAAGGAAATCTAAGTGCATTCCGCTTGGAACAAATTGTGTTGTGGCATTAATTCATTGCCACCGGAAAGTGGTGCTTTATTTGCAAAAAAGAAAATAAGTGTAAAACGGTGCAATCGTGGCTTATATAAGTATCCTATATGGAATACATTCATCCGATGATCACAATATTATGATGTCGGTGGGGCATATGTGAAATTTAAGCACGCGAAACCAAGTAGTGTGAAGAAAGCTCGTACTAGCAGCACAGTTAAATTATTTAAAGAGTTCTTGAGTTATTTTTTAGAATTTTTGAGTTAAATTATCAGAAATAGTTGAGAACCCAATTGATCTGCCAGTCTTTCTAAGGTATAGGTAGTGTAGGTATATGATGAAGTCTCTTGGGGTTTTCCACCAGGTCAGGCGTTTCGTCGCCGTCGTTCCGAAGACTAACTCTGCCGTCGTCCTCAGGAGACGATTGCGGGTGTAGCCTTCGGGACGACGGCGGCGAAACACTAGGCCTGGAGGAAAACCCAAAGAGACTTCGCATTTGAAAAAAGTTTATTAATTAAACTTTCATGATGTAGGGCTTGAAATGTTTCTCATGGAGACCAGGCATTCCCAAGAATGTTGACTTGGGGAATCCCGTATTTCCAGGGATCTCCAGTTTTTCATTGCATGCGTGTTCGCTGGAATTCGCCAGGTGCTGGCTTTGGCAAGTTCCTATCGCACATTCTGCGTACGGTTATACAAGTGGTAGTGTGGAAATTTAAATTGCCGAAGTCTTTGCTTCTCGAGGAGCACCTTGAAGAAGTGATGCCTCAGTGTTTACTGTATATTTTTTTTAATGCAGTCGACACGTTTGTACCGGCACGACCTCGTCTTGTCTTGTATTTGTCGCTATCATAACTTTAAGAGAATCGGTATCCATGGATATTCATTGGAAAAATACTTTTGAAAAGATATGGGGATACTTAATGACATTGGCACGGACTCTTGATGAATATCAAGACGAAGCTTGAGTGCGAAACGTAGATATCATATTCAAGACGAAGCTGGTGAGGGAATGAGAGGTTTCCAAAAGCTGCCAGGGCTTCCGTTGAGTTCGTTTTTCTTTACATTTTTTTCTGATTAAACTCTTGGGTAATTATGTGTATGGTCTTGGTCCTGTCTTTTATTGAAAATAAAAGATATGAGATAAAGTAGCATCAATATGTATGAAAGTATCAGGTGTGAATTGGTGAACTTTGCCGTAATACCATCACGTCCACCAAAATATAGTTTATTTCTGCTGGTTTTTATTCCTTTGAAAATTACGAGATGATGTCGAATCTATTGGTATTCGAGTATTTATTCTTATAAAAGGGTTAGCCTTTTTTATGCCTACTTCATATTCAGCCGAAAACGTTGGCACATTGTGATATGTTGCACATCTTTATTAATACCTATCCTTAGAATTGTGTTAATGCATAGGACCAAAACGTTCGTGGCAATTGTGTATAAATGCGATTTTCTTAATGTTGAGTCTTAAAGAGAGTGTTAATATTGACTGACATTAAAAAAAAATATTTTTTGCAGTGACAAAACGATGGCGATATTTTTACACTGAAATAATCGGCGCGGTAAAACGGAACGAATTCTAGAGGTAGTTTCCTATTTCGTATAGGCATTTGAAGCAATATCATTTCCTTTTCAATAGGTACCGTAGTAAATGCATTTCCAGGTGAATTCTCACGAGTGGTTTCACAAAGCGGCGCTGAAATTGTTGGTTTTGTCGCAATTTTGCGGGCGTAGGCAATATCATCTGCAACCTTCAAGAAATGTGCCAACATGACTAGTGACATCGTCTCGCAAAAACCCCTGTTCCTAACGGTTTCGTTCCCTTCGAAATACTTAACGTTCTCTTTTACCATTTTTACGCTGTAATTTTTGTAGTTCAGTGGAAGAAACTAGGAGGTCCCTCAGTATGGATGTTAAGATTTTTTTAAAAGCATTACCGAAAGAAAGCTTTCCCATTGTGATAAATCGTGCGCACGCGATTTTTGACAGTTACTAGAGAATCTGATGAACCGAGTGGCTTCCTCAGCGACTTCTTTTACCTCCCCCCCCTCCCCATTCTCGATTACGCATGGATGAAGGAAATGACAACATTGGTCAAGGAGTGGTTCAAATCATGGAGTCATGCTGATGTTTGTTAGATATTAAATATACAGTTAATGTCATTGAAATTATGGAGGATTTTGGTGTAAAGTATCGACATAAGTACTCCTAGGTTTAAGTATCTAAAAGAATAACGCTATCAAGAAAAAAATATCTATTGCAATTGGAAGATTTTCGTTCTAAAGAATGTAATACCGTCATCCTTGGCGCCTATCTTATTTTCCATTACTTATTAAGAAATTAAAATAATTTATTTGGATTTTGAAAGGAAAACCTACATTTTAAATAGAAAAATAATCATTTCTCTTAAATTTATGGACATGAAATAATATTTATTGCGCTAAGAATTATAATCATTAAGAGAGAAGGCTGTATACTTTTTTGTACCTTGTACAAAAAGAACTCCGCGCAGCCATGGTCTTTTAGGCTTTTGCGTCCTATTTTGTTTAGAAGTCTAAGTTTATGTTAAATAGGCTGGAACAACATAAACGATGTGTTTAGCTTCGTTTAATTTGCCTTTAGATATTGACCAAAATGTTTGTAGTTGTGTTGGAAATCTTCACACACCAACAATTCCCGCTCAGCTCTCCAGTGCTCTAGGTGGAACCGGAGCCATGCTATTTTTTGTTTGTAATTTACCACCTTTACAATTTTCAAAACCTTATTTGCAATTTACGCGAACTAAAGTTCCATAAACGTTCAGCAGTTGAATATTGTGTGGCACCTATTCGTGCTTCCTACGCATTGAACTCCCTCATGGTCCCCCCATCACAATAGAAGTATGCTATGGGGTAACTGGTCGGGAATCTCAGGCATGGAAGTATTTATTTGGAGTTATTTTATTATTCATTTCTCCATGCGAATTGTTTTATTTCATTTTAGGAGCAAATATGAATTTCCTATTCCAAGTTCTGCACCATCGTTGTCCTTCTTTGCCTCGGTGTCCGTGCTTTGTTACTAAAGTGAACTGGAAAATATTTCCAATCGGACAGTTTTTTGGTGCGACTATTTATAATAATCGGTGTGGTAACAACGCATTTTCGTCTTGTCAATTTAGTCCATTCATAAATGCTCTTGGAAATCTTAAATATTACCTTTTAATGTAAATTCCTTCTTGTTTAAGTCTTTTGTGTTTTTTATTCGCCAAAAGAGGAAATGTCGTGAAACCATTTAGGTTAAAGAGGAGATTTATGGTGAAACCAAATGGTTGTATAGCATCGGGATTATATAAGAATATTAAAAATTAAATTCCTGTTGTCATTTAGAACATTTCGATTAAGGATATCAACGTAAACCTATAAACATATTTCTAAAAACAATCCAGGTTTGTAATCAGTTTCAGAGGTCTTTTTGGAAGACAGAAAAGGGGCAGATCTCACGGCATTGTGTAGATGTGTGTACGGCGTAGGTAACCTATCATTCACGTATTCCATAAGATATAGTCAAGTATATATTCTCTTAAATTGATTTTCGAATGTGTTTCTTTATCATTTCCTCGGGCACGGTACTGCGATTTAGTGTTACAGGCCACCTTGTCAGTCAAATTTGTTTTCTGCTCGGGAAAACATCCTTTCAAACTTGAGGTGCCTACAAGATGTTTAAGTAGTGAATACGGAAAATAGAGTGCAGTCGTCTGCCATGTTTTTCTCGCATGGGTGGGAAATGGTTCATGCAGGGGAAGCTATATCAGTGCGCACGCCCAAACACTCAACGTGCACTTGTGTCCCTGTGGCTTTGGAGCCCTCCCATGCCGTCAGCGAACGGCTTCCTCGACTGCTGTCGGAGTTTCTTCGAGCGCTCGCTACGAACAGGGGACCATCGACCGTAAAGAGTGGGCATGTTGCTCGGTTGATTTGGGAAATGTATAGTGAGGGAAGAGGCTTCCAATGGGTTGGAATATAGCATTTAAGTTAATGAGCACTTCATAGTGAAATTGGTAGCATTTATAGACATTCATTGTGTGTCGTTGAGCAATCCATAATACATGTATTAGGTTTTCACGATGATAGATCCCTCAATCATCCTTTTTATGGGAAATACTTCTTAAAATCTCAAATGGTCTCGATCGTTTTTACTGAATAGTTATGGGGTGACGTAGTTGCCCAGTGAATAAAGCGTTTGACGACGGGTCTGACGGTCCCGGGTTCACATCTGGGTGAGCTCATTTGATATCCAAGCGGTTTATTGATTAGGGTTCCAGACCTTCACGGGAAAACGCTGGTCGTACTGGGAGAGGCAATGGCTCCCTACCCTAATATGCATTAATTCTAACTGAGACATATCCTCAACTATCAAAGCCAACCTTACACCCTACGACTCCAGTGTGCTCAAAGATATGAAAATTGTTGTCTGTTTCGGGTTCACATGTATACAACCTGTTACTCCTTACTCTTGCCCTAATCCCGGCTTGAGTAATTTGTAATTGTCATAATCATCATTCAAGGCAATCTACGATTAAATGTAGGTTTTGGATTGTCTCTATGTCTCTAAAAACTATTATGTACTGTGTATCACGTGAGCTTCCTTTTGTATGCCCTACATCACTTCCTTCTTAATTCATTATATGGAGGAGCAAATGGAATAATTTCGGTTTCATTTTTTAGCTAATCGTCAATAATTGAAATCCTAAGATGAAATGCCATTCTCCGACTCGATTTTTTCGATGTCCTTCACAAATAATCAAGCCTTCGCTTTCGTTTGAAAGTTACCCTTTGACCTAGTAGAAATCCTTGAAATGGAGGAAATTATTGGATTCGGTGAGAGGCAACCTCGGGCTTTAATCTCCGTTCGTTGGCTCGAAAACTCGTTTGATACTCACGAAAATCTCCTGTCCGGAAAAATCCTCGATCATGACCTCGACAGCTTGTTCGGGACCTCCCCAATGACGGAAGTGTTGCTTCCTTTGCCGCAAGTGTCACCACCACTCAATCATCGCGTGGGCGACCCTACCGATCGGCCCACCGAGGGGGTGCATTTGGAGGAAGCGCGCGGGAGGGTGGGGGGTAGCCGGGAGAGGAGGGCGTGTCGTAAATCCGCGTGGAGGGAGGGATGAAAAGGCCTTTAAATGATTTGGCGCTCTCAAGGTTTGTTTCATGAAATGAATGCTTACGCCTCTTCCCGATGGGTCGAGTACGACATTCAAATACTTCCCAATTCCCCTTCCTTCTTTTACCATGAAACCACCGTAATCCTTAAAACCCCAAGGTTGGTTTGACAGGTGAGGGGAGATTTCACCTAAAACTTGAGCCCTATAAGGTGTGTGAAATTCATCTGGTGATGTGGTACCCGAAAAGATCACACATTTTGGGTGGGAGCAAAGGAGGCGTCTTCCGGAATCGTGCCTGGGCCCTCCGGCCAGTAGACTAACGCTAGCCTTCTCTTTCTTTTATAGTTTTCCTGAAAACGTTTCTGCTTCAATCCGTCAAAAGCTGAATTTTCCCGGCTTTTCTTGACTCAGCCCCACGATGGGACCTACGCCGTCCGTACAACACGTCCTTGTCTCATGAGGGCTTTGGACCTTCCATGGCAGTTTCCAAAATTTCTTTCCACCGACTATTCCGTAGCTATCGCTCAATGCTATGATATGATTTCAAGGAACACAGTAGATGTAATATACAAAAAATATTCCGAGTTAAAGAAATCCCCGTCGTATTCTTCAAGTACAGTGTGTAAATCGAAAGATGTGGTGCTGTGGAAATTTGGAACGAAATGGGTAGAAATTTCCGTTATGTGTTCTGATAACATCTGCCCCCTTCTTCACCGGCACTATTCCTTGGGTGTGATAAAGAGTTTAACTTTGCAATCTTGTTTGTTTTTGGCGTATTCCAAGAGTAATTCCGTGGCGTTACCGGAATCCAAATCCCGCGTTACTTCAGAGGTCGTTTCCCATTGCGTTCCTTCCCGGTCACGTTTGCGAGGATTTCATTTCATCGCGACTTGGCGTCGTTGATAAGTACGGCTCATGCCACGTATTCAGGCCACATTTCTATCCACTAAAAACTCGTGTTTTTCATATCTTGGGCCGCTTATATGACGATCGGTCCCTTGGAGGGATTTCCAGTGTCTGTATAGAAAAGGCCAACACTTGAAGAGTTTCAGAAGGTGCATCTCCAAAATGAGACAACCGATTTTAATTAAGTGAAATGCGTCTCATAGAATGTTCATTTCCGCCTATTTTATTGCCCATAGAAATTGTTTTTCACCATAGACTAACTGAGACTTGATTTTCGTTTAATATGTAGATTACTCATTACCCGATTTTCATCACCACTCGCGATCACACGGGTCTTGGAACACAAATACAGTTGCTTTGGGTAGCGCCAGGAATCTGGTCATGTGAGGCTGTGCGGTGAGAAGTTTCTAGGTCCGGTGGCTAAGTTTTCTTATTCATCTCGTTAACAAAGCGAGAGGGCGCGCGTGTTACGAAGGTCCATGGCCATGCCCCTGATCTGCTTCCGGCGCCGATTTCGTTGGAAGGGGATTATTCAAGGTTTCTCGAGACCATTCTCCGAAGTGCGTTGCGTTCAACGTGTTGTGATCTTTGGAGCGTCTCTTCGGAAGAGACTTCCGCAGGTAAAAAAAATCATTCTTCGCGTCCTACGTGTGGAATAATGACGTCCCCCATCACCATGCGGAGTTTGAAAACCACCTCGTTTACCTGCAGCCATCGGAATATGGCCACGGTGAAGATTATAGTTACTGCGATCATTTTCGAGCGGGTTCGATAATTTTTCCAAACCGTCGAAAGGAATGAACGACCTCGGTTACACCAGGTTTCTTCTCCGCGGTAGAGTCTATCGCCACGCGAATGCAGACCGCAAGACCGGAAGATATTACCTACCCACCGAAGCGTTAACCATCCCCATTTCATGACGGTCATTTTAGTATCTCGGACTGTAAATCCAGTTTCGTCATTATATTGAGTGGAATATGACTCACTCGGGGGAGTCGTCCAGGAATTCCCGAAGGATCGGACGTAGTATTTTCTTTCGTGGGGGGGAATTTTTTTTCTCGCATAAAATTTTTAAATGGCTCTGGGAATCACGCCGGAAACGGAGAGCGATAGACGACAGGACGCCTCTCGTCGAATATTAGCTGCAAATTTGACAATGCGGTAATTCGAAAGGCCCCAAAGTGAGGACCCGCTGGTTCCCATCGTCGACCATTTCCCCGGGCCCTAGCGACGCGACACGCTCACAGAGGATCCACCATCGCCCCCGCCTCTCCTCCTCCCCCCC
>LYUA01001812.1:98780-113165 GCA_002093875.1 Calopteryx splendens | reverse complement strand
GGCAAGAAAAAATAAATCAAAAGAAAAGTGGTGGAATGAGCCATGTGAGGACATCGAGAGTTAACAGATACAGGTTGAAATGGGTGCACACTACAGGAAGGTGAAAGAACTGCCAGGAAGTCAGAAAAGAAAAACCATGCACACTATAAGTGGCACAACAGGAAAAGTACTAATGGAAGCAGAATAGACACAAGCTAGATAGAAAGAGTACATAGAAGAGCTATACAGTTAAGGAATTAGGCCAGTGAGTTTGGGCATAAAAAGAGAAAATTATGTTGAAGAGGATAACTTAGGCCCAGGCATACTAGATAGCTAAATGGAGAATGCATTAAGGGAAATCAAATTGAAGGATTTGGGGGTAAATTGAGAGATGAGGTAAACAAGGAAGAAAGTTTTTATGGGGTTGTTCACAGCATTTATGAGGGTGGAATGTAACTGGAAGACTTAGTTGGAACAGTATTAATTCCCATCCCAAAAAAGGAAAAGCAGCAGTATGTGAGGACTCTAGGATAATTAGTTTGATTTTGCATGCAACAAAGGTAGTACTCAGGATCATGAAATAGATGGAGAAGAGAGCAAACAATTACTTAGGAGAGGATCAGTTTGGGTTTAGGAAAGGTGGAGGTAGATGTGAACCCATAGCAGTAATTAGGTCATTAATGGAAGAGAATGTAGTATATAATCAAGGTACATATATTTTTGTCTGATTTTTAGATTTTGAGATGGTGTTTGACGGAGTAAATTGGGAGCACTTATTGAAGGTAATGCAGAAGATTGGAGTAGACTGGAGGGATAGGGGACTTATTCTAAACCTATACATATTTAAGACTGTACAGGTAAGGGTACTGGATGGAGAAACAGCCAGTAGTAGGTTGTGGGGTAAGGTAGTGTTGTTATGTATCAACCATGCTTTTCAAAGTACATGTGGAGGAAATTGTAAGGGAGGTGTGGGAAGAACTAGAGGTAGGAATAAAAGAAGTTGGGGAACTGATCAAATCAGTCAAATTTGTGGAGAATGAAGCTTTGGTTAGCCAATCAGTCAAGGGGTTGCAGTCATTACTGAGCTCACTATAAAGCCAGTGTAATGGGTAATGGGATGAAGATAAATGAGAAGAAAATGAAAGAAATAAGGTTCTTGAGATGTAGGAAGTCTAAGTTAATATTAAAGGGCTTTACAGGGGGACAGAGTAGATGTAAATATGGTATGGAATTTGAAGTAAATAATGGTCCTATACTTGAGTAGCAGACTTAATCACAGCAATCATAATATGGTTTGTTAGATATAAATTAACAATTTTAGTGAGTCCTTTTTATTGTTAGATGATCTTAATGATAAAAAATTATGGTACTTATATTTATATTCTATCAAAACAATATAAGTGCAAAAAATATTTTCACTGTCAAGTTTGGGCAAATTTGGATGATTTTTTGCTTATTTGTATATGGAAAAAAACATTTCTAAAAATTATAAATATGTATATATATGCATAAAATCCAGTGTAAATAGGTGAATCTTAAATGCATGGGAAAATTATATGAAAAATGGATGTGTTGGTGATGTTAGGAGAGTATGAAAGGAATGACTTTGGAATGCTTGGAAAAAGTGTGATCGGGAGAATGAAAAGTTATGCCTGGTGAAATGAAGAAGTGATAGTGTAGGTGGTAAGAAAGAGGATGACTGCAGCCAAATGCATGGGGAGACAAGATAGCATATGAGGTTTACAGAGAAAAAAATATGAAAGAATGTCCTGAAAGGAAGTAAGGAAAGAATAAGAGTGACAGAAGCAGGTAACATGAATAATGGTTTCCAAGAAAATAAGAATGTTTTGGAAGTAGGTAAAAAAAAATGGCCGGGCTAAAAGATTAATGCAATTTAGAATGATTGTCTGGAGTAAATGCAGAATTAGGGATTGTCGTGGGGGGTATTTGGTTAAATGGTTTAAGAGGAAGGGGTAGACCGAGAAAGTCGCAGCTGAATTTGGTCAAGGTGACCCTCAAGACAGGAATATTAGATGCCTCAATGAAAGTAGTAAAGAGTGGAGAATGTTGGGTAAGAGAGGTGGGGGAGGAAAATATAAGGAATGTTGGATGGAATAAAGTGGGGCAGAAAATATGTGGAAATGAAGTAAGGGTTATTGCAAGGTTTGAGGTCATGTGTCCATCAGAAACCTACCGTAATCAGTAGATTACCATATAATAATAATATGAAACAGTGTATGAATGTAATGGAGGTGAAAGAGAAGTATGCTAGGATAGTTGTATGGAAGAAATTAGTGAAAGGGAGCAAGTTTCTTCTGGTAAATTTAAATGAGGCATTTTTGGCTTTGCTTTCCCTAAAAAAGGAATGAATGGCTTAAAGGGTATGGAAGATTTGAAAACCATCTTCCTTGCGGCACTCATTAATATAGGGATGATTGCTGGATAAAATGTGTCTGACCACTAGGTAGGCTAATTGTTTTTTTAGTAACTTTCTTTTAATTGAATAACTTTTAATAGGTAACTAAAATAATATTCGTTCATATTATTAGCATGCTTAAGGTGATGAAATTCCACAGTCCATTACTTTGAACGAGTTATGGATAGGAAATGAAGTGAAAGCATAAGCTTAATGTAAAAAGCTGCTCGTAAACTAAACAATGTTTGTGCTTCTTATTTGTAATTAATTAAACAACCGTGAACATGTTCTTGAGAACCCTTATCGAGTAGCTATCCACCTATATTTTCCAATTTAGCATGATTCTTATATTTGATTAAAAAAGACTAAAACGATAAAAACTATGATTATATGTTAATTTCAGGTTGACTCTGTGCACTTGATCCAGAGTATATCCCCTCGCCTTGCAATTTGGGTAATCCTCAGGACAATGGAGAACATAAGAAGACGTGCTACAAAGAAGAACATCACCCAATGAAAAGAAAATGTTGTAAAATGCTCTTGTTAATTTTGGGGTCCACAATTAAGTTTTGATACATTAAGGCACGAGTTGTCCCAGCAGAAATGTCAAATTCACATTTTTTCCTCTCTGTTATGAAAAATGAATTTTGGATGCTTTTGCAATGAGTATAACCTCTTTAGAAATTCAACTATTCTATGCCAAACCATTGCCTTAGGATATTAAAGCATTGCAGCTAGTGCTAATGTGGAACATGTAAAAAAATTACTTATTGACCCCCTTATTGTGTTAATTTTCTTTCCAGAATTACTCATTATCTAAATGCATTTCTGAAAACCCTTTATTTAATGATTTTTAGCATCTATGACAGAAGAGAGTGAAAGATTGTTGACCAAGTATAAAGAATTAAAGTGATAATTCGCCATGATAGGCAAAGAGCCCCACAAACTTGAATACAAGTGACTAACATTAATTGCAAGACTTTATAAAAACGTCAAGTATCTCCTTCAAAACTTAAAGCTGCTTTAGGAATTAGTTTACCAATGAAAGTAGGAATGGTTCATTGGGCTAAAAGTTTCACTCTGCATCTCCTTTTCCCTGCTTTTGAAGAGTAAAGTGCTCTTATGTGGAGAAGGGAAAAATGTGATTAAAAATCTTATTACCTCCAAATGTATTTGAATTCAACATTGTGTTATGGACTGTTTGTGCACTTCTGCTGCCTTCATTTAGTAGGCAAAACCCATCTCATCCAGCCCCTAAGTTGTTTGGGGTGCCTAAAGCCAGTTTTCAGTGATGGAGGAAAGTGAGAAAACATTTTGATGTTGGAATGTTTGGTGAAGGCAGGATGTTTGGGGAAACCTCTCTTTTTCTGCCAATGAAAGGTCTCTTGTGCCAGTAAAGTGATGAGTGTGGCTAAATGGTACATTAAGGGATGTGGAGCTTGGCAGTTGGGCTATGTGCCTCATATTAGTGTTTGTTTGTATGATCTATATTTGTGTGATACCCATATGTATGTTCATTGAAATAAAAAAGTAAGTTTTTGTAGAATGTGTTGTATATATATGGTAATGCATTAACTTCATGTCACTCCACCTTGTAAGTTGTCGGGAAGACAACTAGCCTTAACACTTGCTCCAATATGTAAGAATAAAATATTTTTTCCTATTGACATTATATGAAAACCAGTCACAATAAATACCAGCATGAGTTATGATGAGATTACTTGCATAAATGCCATCACTGAATTTTACCTGTATCTTTGATCACAACTTCTTCCGTAGCTTTTCCCAAGCTCAAGTAGGGTCAATGAATGTGGGCAGGCTCCTCCACTTCACTCAAGTCTGTTATGCATTCCTTTCTCATATCCAGCCACCTTTTTCTCTATCTCCCACTTTTCCCTTGCGATTCCATCTCCATTGCTTTGCATCTCAATTCTCCCCTCTTATCTTTACATACTTCCCTTGAACACTATAAAGATTCTCATTATTTCCCAAAGGGTGTTAGGATGATTTATTCCGATTCATAGAATTTTTCATAGAAAGAAGACACTAAGTTTTGTCCCTTTTTAAGCTCAGCTATTAGCATGCTAAGCGTAATGAAATGAGATCCATTGGAAAGCAAATCATAGTTTTAATTGTGTATTCATGGATGTAATGACTTTTAAAAAATTTTTGCATAATTAATGCATGTAAATTATCCTATCCTATGAAAAATATTTTATTTATAATCTAAGATACTGTTTTTGTTGATTTTTTGAGAGAAACATTAAAAGTTTTTTTTATCGGAACAGCATGCCGTCAAGATGGGGACAATTTTTTCTTGTGTCCGTAGAGCAAATGATACTCGAGCTCCATCCATGTGTACAGCACCATTGTTGCAAAAGCAGCTTCATTTCTATTGTAACATAACTTAAAATTTGTGAGTGTATTGAAGGATATGGTTTCAGAACACTGCATTGCTGAATACATTATGTAAATACCACGGTTGCTAAGAGTAACTTGGTTGGATCCTTATGTGAAACTTGGTCTTTGATGAGGATGAGCATAGATTGGAAACTTTTAGGTGTAGGTGTGGAGAAAAATTGAGAAAATAAGTTGGACAGAGAGAGAGAATAATGGCGATGTGATGAATTTGGTAGGAGAAGAGAGAAAGTTGCTGGGTGAAATCTGAAGGAGGAAGAAAAAGTGGTTGGAGGAGATATCGAGAGAGAGAGGGTGGGATGATGAAGCCCAGAATAGAAGAGAGAATGTAACATAGTAGTAGTAGATTTAGATTTAAGGTGCGTCGACAACGTAGGTCATTTCACACCAACCTTCAACCTATTTTATTCTAAAGCAAATGATAAAAAAATTTTTTAAAATTAGAATGTTACATAAACAAGTTAGGGAAAGGAAAGCTTTTTTCGGGCTTTTTAGATGGCATGAAGGCAGGTATAAAGTCTGTGTAAACGAAGTCCATGTAAAACATAATAGTTGTTAAGAACCATCCTAACCCTACCTTACATAGGTAGATTACCAGTAATGATGATGAAATACTATAGGCACCAACTCATGTAATTTTTATGAGGAATGTGAAGAAATATAATTATTTACCAAAAGCATATTCATTAGATATGGATGACCTGTACATGCAGTTTATTGTACAGAATGTTTTGTTTTGTAAGCTTTTTATTTACTAAGCACATAAGGCTGGTATCTCTTATTAATTTTATTATTAAATTAATTTCACTCCATTACATGCCATCACTGATCTTAGTCTAATCAAAGCTTGCAAATGGTAATTGGCTGGAGATCTTCAGTTTCAATTCATTGTTTCATTACTGCTCTTATGTAGGATGGAGAAACATGGAAAATAGTGGAAAGGGAAAAATAAGAAATGAGGAGGAGAGATCCTTACGTCAAATGGTCTGACAGGATTAGAAATGAGGCACTGAGACAATTAGAGGAATAAAGGAGAAAGAAATCACAGGGATTTGAAGAGGGTGGATGACAAAGAGAGATGGTAGCACCAAGGGGCCTGCACAAGCAGACAACACTAGAAGGTCTGTAATTCTGAGAGAATTCTTCAACCTGGGAATGTCTTCTTTCGTGCCTTAACTATTGTTTTAGAGATATCATCTCCATTACCTACTGAAAACATGTCAGTATCTCTCTCCATCAATATATATTATAATTTCACATTGCAACTGCTACTGGCCATTATGTGTGCTGTCTCCTATTGAAAATGAGATTTTTTATGTACCATTATATTCACCAGCTTTCCAGTTTGTGGATTCATTGCTATTATTAGACTACCTTTGTCTGGTGGTAAATGATGGGCAAGTGAAGGTTGATTCCTCACTTCTGTCCCAGGCTGGCGTGAGCCATCTGTTGGTCTGTGTCACAAATTTCCTAGCTCCATGAAGGGGCTCTGCCTACCTTCCTGTCAGTTTTCTTCCGGATGTCTTTTCTTAGCATTCGCTCTGGAAGAGATGAAGGAGACAGGAAATATGGGAGTCTTCCTTCTGACCTACTCTCCTCCTGCTTCACTGGATACTAAAGCACCCCACTGATGACCTGATGGGTTCTGGATAGACCCAACTCCTGAGGGCCACAAAGTGGCAATGCTCAGAAAAGTGTGGCAAGGTGGGTTTAAGCTTAGCTCCTGGAGTATGTATTTTAGGTGAGGTGGGGTAGAGAAAAGGTGGCCTTTTCAGACCATCCTTACAGGGGCACAGGATACTTGGAACTTGGACATGGAACAGTCACCTGACTGAGAGCCAGAAAATCATGCATGAAATCCCCAATTCCCCTTACCAGAGTTTGACACCTTTATTTTTGGGGAGCTGGTGCTCTCCCTTTCACTCCACCAGTCTTCAATTGCCCCATCCTTTCTTCGGCATGAATGCTCCACCACCCCATTTGAGAGAAGAGTCACTTGAAATGGGTGCAGACTCAGACATGTTTTTGTGAGGGAGTGGAAGAGGTGCTGGTCATTCCCCTCGAGGGGATGATTGGGGCAAGGGTCAGAAAAAGGGAACTAGGTTCCGTGGTGCATGGAGGTCAATGCTAGTTGCATGATACTTCTGCTAATAACAGTTTAAACCTAATAACCAAGTGTATGACTAATTTTTGGGGATAATTTTGGACATACTTCCTAATACATTAGATTGAATAAATGCAAAATAAACTAATATATCCACCTAAGGTTTTATTCATTTTAAGCAAGAATGTTAATGCAAATTCTGAAAATGTTAGAAGAAACAATTTGTGAGGATAAATATGGAGAAGATAATTTTTAAAAAGAATTTTGCTTTATTCAGATTGTGCTTACATAACTGCTCAATTTCCTAATCCCACTCTTTACCTTTGGACAACTATTAAATGTATCCTGAGTCATATATGAGAGCAATGCAAGTTTAAAATTGTAAGGCTGTGGCAAGATAACCATCACAAGATTACGCTAATTTAGACATGATATAAACAAGTTGACCATTCCATGTAGTATAAAAATTGGTACGTGGAAGGATAATAGGTTTCATTGCCTTCCAGGTGAAATTAGCCCCTATGCTCTTTGGGAACAACAGGAAAGTCTGTGATTACCCAGGTACCCACACCCCTCTCCCCTCAATATGTGCACAGATTTTTAACAAATTTCACCAGCATAAAAGTTTATGCTTTGTTGAATAAAACTGTCTAAGCATAGGTTTCCAGATTTTATTTTATATTTATGAAAAGCCATTTGGCCAAAATTGTTCTAATGAAAAAAACAATGGAAATAAGCCATTTTTTATTACATAAACATTTAGGTAATTTGAAAAAATCATGAGTAAACTTATGAGCGACTTTAACTATTTCATGGAGTTTAATTTTGTCGATCCAGTGGGCTAATCCCTATTATAAAGAGAAGCAGCTGGACAACTCTCAAAAGGATGGGGGAACATGGAGGAAGAGTAAAAAAGAACAGATCCAAAGGAGAGCATACAGTATGTTGTCAATGGGAATGGGTACTTTGCCCACTTTGTGTACATGTGCCACTACCTTCAATCTTGTTCATCCATAAAACATAAATGTTTTGCAAATATGACACCTTCACAGAAACAACACCATTTTGAAAAAAAAATTAGATCACTTTTAATTTAATCACATCAGCAAAAAACCTTTATTAATAATGTTTCCTCCAATACTAGAAGTACAAGGAGGGTAGCATCAAAACATTATCTTACCTTACACTATGGAGTGTCCCATTGTCCACACACATGCTGAGTCTAAGCAATAGCCATGCCACGCTGGGAAATGCACCTTTTGGTCAAGGGTCAAAGGTCACCACAAAAATTTCAGTTTCAATTTATGGTGCCATAATCATTTATAAATGTAAGTAACCCACATTCAAACTTTTTTCAAATTTTTATTCAAAATGTTTTTCAAAATTATATTCAACATATAATGCTGGTAGTAATTCACTGAAATGGTACAGTTCAAATACACACAATTTCTGTAATTCAGTACACATCACAGGTTAAAAAAAGATAAAATGGCACTCATTGTCAATACTCCAAGTTCAAATAACTAAAATAAATGCAAGTGCTATATGGTTTTAACCAACATTATCAAAGTTCACAGCTTGCTCTGAGGGGGCAGGTCATAAGGTGGAGAACATGTAGGTACCAGTCTGGAGTTCAGTACCAGTCAAAGGAAGACTGGTACTTGATTAACTCTATAAAAACCTATTTAATGGGCATGGAAGACATGACTGGAAGACGATTATATCACACACTGGAAGTGTTCCTTGGCAGTGACTTACCCTCCTCTCTCTTTTATTCATCAAATACCTTTGACCTTAAGAAGGCTACATTATTAAGGAGTTGAAGTCAGAGTAACTGCTTCATGAAAAAGTGCAAGCAGTAGCTAATAATATTTATGCCTGCAAGCAAGATTATCAAAATCTATCCCACAATAAGAATCAAATATCCAGCAACTGGAAACAAAATCTTAAAGACTTTCCATGTTAATGGATTTGGAAGCATTGAGAAAAATGACTGTAAATGCCATGATATTCCTCTACGCCCTTCTAAGACCATTAATTCAATACAATGGAAGATGCTGAACAGTAAACTCATAGGGAAGGTATATGACAGCCTCATTTTTAAAGCAAAATTGAAAATTTCCACTATCCTTAAAACATTAAATGAATGATGGTCACCCTTCAAGGCCAAAAATATCTAATAATTGTAATTAATTAATGCAACACATATTTATACAATTTGGTAAGTGAAGCACTAAGGAAAATGGATATTCCCTTCAGTTACCATATTTATCGGCATATATCACGCATTTTTTCTTAAAATTTTGGACTGAAACTCTACCTGCATGTTATAATACTTTTTTAATTTGAACTTAATTGCCTAATTTTTTTAAGTTTTGTTTCTTTTGTAAACTAGATCCAATATCTATGTTTTTTAACTCTAACAGCATGCTTTTTTTTTCATATTACTAAGCTTAAATGGGCTTTAAATATTAATAAATGTGTACATAATCCAAAATTTTAGTGCTCCCGAGTCTAATATTTTAAATTTTAGTTGTTTCACTTAAATTTCCTTCATAAAATTAGGGTGCGTGTTATACCCCAATAATTATGGTATTTAAAATTACCTAATGACCTCATAAACATTCAGAATGACAACTCTATAAAAAAGCTCTTCAAGATATTCAGAGAATTAATTACCTCACATACCCTTACAATGTTCACCATTGTAAACTCAGAATTTCACTTTTGCATTTCTATAAATAGTTTAAGGAAATGTGCCCTCATAGCTAATGTCATAATGTATTTCTAATTTGACTAGATGTATTGAATTGCCTTATATTTTACTGCAAGTAGCACTGGATATTTGGCAAAGGGATTATTTTGTATCATGTTTAAATGTAACAGTGCTGGTAAACTCCTTATACAGCATTTATTTTAATAAAATTATGGTTTTCCATGTACATAAATTACCCTGATTTTCTACTTGTGTGTACACTGGAAGCAATAATGACAGACATGAGAGATAAACATGGCTAAGTATCTTCATTAACCAGAATGCCTCCAAAACAAAAACTATAGGAAGAATACATGATGATTATTTAGCAATGGTCACAACAAATCAAAAACCATGACTACCTCCAATTGTTTCTGGTAGAAATGTCAAGGGCCTAAGGGGCAAAAAGAAGGCTAGTCTGCATTTAGGGAAGTTTACAAGAGGGAATATGTAGAAAATTTTCTTCATTGGAACTTCCTGAACATTAAGATGGCCATGAGGACTCCAAAGGACCCAACCTATGTGGTCACGTATGATCACTATGATGCTTTTCCCATGTCAGTTAGATGCAAAGATATTTAAATATCTTAAAACAATGAATAGTATGGTTCGAATAAATATTCAGGACTTAAACAACAGGCATCAATTGGCAAACCTTGAAACTGTGGAAAATTCATAAATCCAATGTGATACTAAGCAATGATGACATAAGCACCTATTAGTCTTCCAAGATGTGTGAGCAAATTCAAACTGCAGATGAGTCAACAAAAAGGAGCTCTTATTGCTGCTAATAATTAAATTGTATGCATTTAACTAAATTTCAATTTGCCATGCTTAAATAAAGAAAGATCTTTTGAATATAAAGCCATGAGGATAGTTAACTGAAGAGTAAATCTCTTAGAGCAAGATTATATCATTTTCTCGCACAGTATTTCTAAAACACTTGTCAAATAACTTGAGTTCTTTTGCCAAATAAATCTGGGAGTACAAGGAAAGGATCTGAGATAAGTATGCAAGCCCGCATACTTATCTCAGATCCAATACGGAAAGATTGGCTGTTTCAGAACCTGGAATGTATGGTACCAAAAATGAAGCACCAGCTAAAATTCTCAGCAATTATATGCTTTCAAAATTTCAAGAATTTAACAGGAGTAGTTATTAGGGGGAGGAAACCAACATCTGAGGTCATTTGGACCATTAGAGATAGGTGGGTAATTTGGTAGAGGTAGGATTTTCGGGGAATTGAGAAAATCTGGAGAGAATCCCGGTTTCAAAATTAACCTACTTATAACTTCATGGGGTTCACAATTTAATGTCCCATCTGACAGACTAAGTACTGCACTTGAAGTGCTCTCCACTTGGCACCCAAGAAGGGATCGGGATACCATTGAAGAATTCTACCACCCCTGGGATTCAAACCCATGCTCTCAGTACTATAGCCACCACATCAACCTGATCCCCAAGGATTTCATTGTTGCCATATCTTGGCTGCTGTTTAGTGCCTAATTATTCCTATTGGTAAACATGCTTTAAATTAATTATAAATAAACTGTGCAGACACCCTCCTTTTTGCAAAACAGTCCTGCTTTGTGAATATTTGTTCTTCCATCTACCAAGAGTCTGACAGAACACCGAATTGACATCCTAAGTAAAGTGAGGGTATCAAATGTCCCACTTTTCTGGCCTGTTTCCTACCTTCACCACTTGCCTATGAAAATGCCACTCGCTAATCAAATTTGAGCCTCGGGTGACTTTGGTGGATTCCTAGCATAAAATATTTCTCATAGGGATTGAGTGAATTTTCATAATCTTGGGATGGAAAACGTATTTGGGTTCAGAATTTCTCCACTTCCTTCATTTATTAGTTTAGTTAAGATTCACATTGTGGCCAATGCATGTAATTTAAAAATAAGAAAGGATAATGCCTAAATGCTAAAGTAATTTCAACAGTGAATTGGAGGAAAAATACAAGCTCAGTAAAAAAGAAAGATCATAACTTCACCGAAAGAATAGAGCTACTAAGAGAGAAAATGTGGCAGAACCCTCAGTATTTTTTCATTAAACTGTGTTGAATGTTTAAACATGTGGTGTAAAAACTTAAAGGATTTAGAGGCTTTCCAGAGGGCTCCGCTGAAGGTGGAAAAGGGTGCTGAGTTGATAGCTATGCAAGGGTTTTATTGAAATATTGACAGCGATAGAGAATTGTTTGACTAGTTTTCCAATCTAATGAAGTATGCAACTTCAAAAGAAGTAGATTGGTGGGTCAGAAAATTTCATAGACAAACGTAGGATCAAAATATTTGTTCACTTCAGGGACCATAATGCCAGCCATCATCATTTGTCAATCATGCAATTCATCAGTTCCCTTCCAGTCACAAATGCATTGGTAGACAAGAGTATTCTCCCAAATGAATAAATTTTGGACATTAGAAAAATCTCAATAATGTACAAGTAAAACCACATAAAACCATTATGACGAAGTACAGTTTTCAAATATCTTGCAATGAATTAAAAATTTTTTGAAGTGTTCCCCACAACTGTTAAAGAGAATTTTGTCACCCAAAAATTTTAATATGAAGGACAAAAAGAATACTATTTTTCCCTGATAAAAGCAGACACATTTGTGCATCTTAATAATGTAATCAATCATTAATAAAATTTAACTTGCATTGGAAGAATAAACACTGCATTTTTATAGCTATAATTATTCTTAAAGATTTTATTTCTGGTACACAACTAGGTGTCCTCCTTCAATCAATGAAACATCTTCTCAGCTTAGTTATTGATTAAATTATTGCTTACTTAAAAATTAAGAGTTTCAAAGACTTGACCCATAAAACCTATGGTATTTCAGAGATGTTATCCTAATTCTGGAAAGGTTGTATGAAATGGATTTTAAAATAAATTATACACATTTTGGTCTATTGCATACTAATCAATGGCTTAAGATGGAGTCCCTGTAAATTGGGCAATATTAATCAATAGTGACCAATATTGCAGCTATGCCCATCATCAGTTTGAATATTGAATGCAATATACTTTACTCTTTCAACCAAAGTATTGCCTTTACCAGTACAAGTTCAACTAAGAAGAAATATTAATACATTTGAGAACTGTTGATGCTAAATCTCATAATTATATGGCCATTTCTTAAAAGCCAAACACTCCTAGTTCTCCGCAAACACCAAAGGGCATGTGTGATTTTATTACTGCAAGTGATACAATAAGGAAAAATTAGGTCAAATATAGTATGAATTTCTACTACAATAATGAAAGAACCAAATTGAGCACATTTCAAGAATTTTCAAGACAAAATATCATTTCATTTTCTAGCCATGGTCTTAAACAGATGGGAGTCACTCATAAATGGATAAAAATGCAGTTTGTACTAAATTTTTGCATAACTCTATGCCTTGAAAGAACTTAAGAATATATACAAACTAAACTTAAGTAATATTAGAGGCATAGGTTTTGCCTGATTGATTTCCAGTTTTCTATGGCTTTCTTAAATTTAATTTCATATTACCACGCAAAAATACTTCAATTCTAACGAGTTGACAACATTAAATGTTCTGATAATGAAATATTTCTTTGGTTAAACTTAATACACATTATTTCAATCATAAAATAATATAATGAAATACCTCAAGGTAATGACACAAGATGGAACATAATAATTACTTTTTATAAATTTCCGAAGCATAGATACTTCAAGTAAGTGTATTCCTCAATACCATAATGTGAACCTTCACGACCTAACCCAGACTCCTTGATTCCTCCAAATGCAGCCTCTGCAGTGGATATAATGCCTTCATTGATGCCAGCCATGCCAACCTCCAGCTTCTTTGCAACTCTCCAAATCTGAGCAATATCATTGCTATAAAAATAGCCAGCTAAGCCTCTCTTTGTATTGTTAGCCAATCGTAAGGCTTCTTCCTCAGTCTTGAACCTAAAACAGAAAACAAAATTTCAATTGTGGCAGGAATAACAAGAACTCAAAGACTTGCATGAGAATATGCGCAGAGTTGAGCATTTATGAGAATCGACGTAATGTATATATACCCAATGTGGAAAATGATTTTCTGTAGTTCACCTGAGGATGACTGTGCCAAATAAAGTTTGTGGAAACATGAAACTTTTTTGTCTTTTATGATGAATCGTTTCCACCAAGTAACCACCAACTTTAAGGCTTTCACTATTTGCCAACAACTACGAAAAAAGAATTAAGTGATGTGAAAAAAGCTAACTTAGCTTTCTGACAGGCAGGCATTAGAAAATCATTTACCTACATAATTTCTATGATTTAATCTCTAATACAAGAGAGAGTCCAGGTCACCTAAATTCTTTAAGGCAAAAACAAAAAGCAATGATAAAACAGCATAAAAAATATCCCATCTAAAGCTCTCTGTGAATCTGACACCCATTTCCTTTTCTTTGTGATCCTAATATCCGGATTAGGTCTAAATGTATTTTTTCAGAAGAAAACTGATATAATTCAGGATTTGTTAATGCATATTCTCAGTAACTCACTTAAAAATTACATTTAATTTAATTTGTAACCAAGCCATTTTATTTTAGGAATGTTCACTCTAGGAAAAATTCCTTCGCACTCACTGGGAGTAATGCAGCAAATCCAGGTCGTATATTTGGTATAATAATAAAATAATAATAATTTTATTAGTTCCAGGACATGGTAGTTCATGTATAGAACAA
>LYUA01001811.1:289542-302477 GCA_002093875.1 Calopteryx splendens | reverse complement strand
TATATATATATTATATATATGTAATGTAATATATATATACTTATATATATTACACACACACTGGCTGAGGGAGTTATAGTTTTGAGGACAGGAGAGGGATAAAATAATATGGGGGAGGGGTGAGGAGGATTCAGTGGGACCTATTAAGCCCTTGTGTGGGTGAAGTAAAGAGGTGTTGAGAGGGTGTACGAAGTTGAAGAGGGGGGAGCGGGACGTTTTTGTATTTATTTATCTATTTAAATTTATAAGTTGTGTGTGTGCGTGTAAAAAAGGTTGATTAATGTCCTTTTTGTGGCAACTAGGTCACGTTGAACGAACGGCGTGATAAAGACCTTTGGTTGGTTTTGACATTCAATATTTGCACGACATTCAGCGGACGTGCTTTGGTGGAGAAGGGGGTAGTCATGCATTCGTCCAACTTTTTTTACCTGAAACTCGTGATTAGTTAATCCGTTGATAACTTACGGTTCGAAGGATTACGTTAGAGGACCCAGACTCGCGATGATGGTAAATGACGATCGGAGCGAATCAGGCGAGAGGTTTTTTCGGCGAGCGACCGTTTTTGCTGAAATATTCGCGAGGAGGAGGCCTACTTGCGACGCCATCTATCGTGCGGAAGCGTCGTGGTCCTCGTCATTCAATTTTGATATCATATTTACGTTGAGTGCCTCGTCCCACCGCTGGTGACAGGACGGAGGCCCAGAGAGCTTCACCTTCTGAGGAACCCAAGCGTCTAATGACTGTCGATAAACTGTTTCCCGTGCGTTCCTGTGGGTTTGCTTGTCAGAGAGGAGATCCTATTTGTAATAATTACACTGAGAGTGTTTGTCGCATCATATATTTACCATCACCTCAAGCAGTAGATAAATCAATAGAGGTAGGCTTTGGATGGTGCATGAATATTAGGGACGTATTTCAAATTTATTTATTTAAGCAACCAAATACGGCACATTGGCTTTTTCGAATGTGTTTGCTCTTTCTCGCTGCAAGTGGGTACATTAATTTTTTCGAAGGATACATTTTGAATGTTCCCTAATAATTATTACGTGTTACCTATCGCCTGGAAATCGCCTTTATCTGGATCGTCTGCGAAGATCGCTCTTTATCTCCCGGTATTATTTGGTTCGTAAGTTCTTCATACGTTCTACCGACGATCATACCGCCCGATGAGCAAATTCTCTCCCTTCCTCTTCCCCGGTAACCCAGCATTTTTCCTTCTATCAGATCCTTTTATGAATAAAAGAATATATTTTTTACCCTTTTTGGGTTGTCAGCAGGTGTCAAAAATATAATAAATAAAGTTTAGCCCTGTAAGGATCACAACTTAACTAAAAACATTATTAATTACTTAAATATTGCAAAATAATATTAACTATTATCAAATGAATAAAACTTACACATTTTCTTATTTTCTGAATTTTTTTATAATTTAGTGTCATTCCATAATTATTTTTTGCAACCTAGCCTCAAGATTTTTTTTCCGTAGTTGTTTCTACATCTAAGCTCAAATAGTTTCTCTAATAGATCTCTTATCACCGTTTCATGAAATCCTTTTTTTTGCAAGCTTTTAAATTTGCGTGAGAAATTTCTATTATTAAAATATATTTAAATAACACTTCGATGGGAAATGTCAATAATTTTTTAAATACCTCGTCTATTTCCATATTGTTTACTTATATATTCTGGCATTCCTTTTCTGTTTTTTTTAATGGTTCTCATGTAGCATTTATGAAGGAGACCCCAGATTCCTTGACCATTTCTGAGAATGGATTAACAAAGTGAGGAGTATATTGTTTTGTTGTCTGCGGGAATGATTTATTTGGCATGATATATTTGGTAGCTATGTTTTCTGAGACTATTGTTCAGCTTTTTGGTATGAGAATCAAATTTATAATTGTCCTCAATAATTATGTCTTGGTCATTAAATTGCAATATTATTATCTCTTATCCTCATGTATGCGGGAATGTTGCAGATAAACATGATTTTTTATTTTTGGTATTTATTACTAGCTCTTTTTCTTAAAATCATTTTACCTTATTGGTTTAAGGTTGTCTTCCTATTATGTTCAGCATAAAATCTTTCATTGCACGAAATGGGCACCAGTGACATCAACATGCAAAGAAGCATTCACTTTAGTAATTTTCCGAACAGTATCATTTACATATACCGTGTATAACATAGGCCCAAGTAGTGACCCTTGTGGTACAACCATAGTCAAAGTTATTTAGCACTTTCTCAGTTTTTAAATTGTAAATAATTGTCCCATGTTTTGACTAAATTGAAAACTAATTATAATAGAAGCCTTTATTCTCATTTAATGTATAAGATATTGGTATTAATCATATCAAAAGCTTTTGAATAATCAATAAACGAAACGATAGCATAAATACCTCAATGCAGATATTAATAAATACTCGAAAAGTATTCTAATGCATGCTTTGCTCCACGACTTTTTGAAAACCAGACTGATATCTGGATATTAAGTTAAACTAAGTTATTTAATATATTTGTATATTTACTACGTGATTTGCCAATATCTTACTGATAAAGGGTAGAATAGATATTGGCCGTATTATATTCAAGCATAAATAACTACAAGCCTTATAAATAGGCTTAACTAATGATACTTTTAATATAATTAGAGTAAACTAATTTTTTATTGGCGCACATGAATTTTGAGAGAGGGTTATTTTTTTTAAGCTTTTCATTTCCATGCAACGAGAAGAATGAGTTATTATTGTTTCTCATTTGGGTTGTTTTTTTTCGGATTGTTCTTAACAGAAGAACGCTCAGACATTGACGACATTTGAGATGACATTTAAGATATATGAAGGTGACACGAAAATCATGGTTCGTTAAAATTGCTCGGTGCAAGGAATGTGACGCCACATCTGGAGCCAATGGCCGAATGTTCACTTCGCTACCAGTTGAATTATGACTCACGGTTAACTGGGTGTTATAGACCAGGATTTATAAAGGAATTTGTCTTCCTATATTCTTTTCCGAGTGAAACAAATAAATACGATGTCGATGTTTTACTTCCCGGACGAGAATGGGGTCAGGAAATGGTCCGGCCCATTATTTTTCTGTGCTCTCTCTCTCTTGTAGGATACCTTTTCTCAGGATAACACAACTCCTACCAGCTGATTAGGCAGTATATTTAGCTACACGCTTTGCAATTGAATACCATCTATTCATTCATCACTGTCCACTCTTTCTGCTCAGTAGGTTTTTTTAAAACGAAATCAGCTGAAGTCAAAGTAGAGCATGTGAAACAAGCAGTATTTATGTGTGGCTTTGTCTTTTGAATCGAAAACTTTTATAGCTTTCATTTAAAAATCTCCCGAGATAAGATGACATCCTCGTACGAAGTGGCCTTTTGAAGGCAATGTGCACCATGGTGGCGGTAAGGTAAAATGTATCATGTGTTTAGTTCGTCCAGGGATTCAGCAGTTAACAAAAATATGTATTTAGTTGGTGGATGAAAAATAGATATGAAAAAATGAATAGAAAAAATAATCGGTAATAAGCTGCGTCATGTTTATTGTGTGCACGAGTCGAAAGGCTGTCATTCCGATTCTCATGAATTTTTCAAAAATCCCTATACTTCAACCTCGCAAGTGCAATTGCTCGTAGCGATAAGCACTCGAAAGCAAGATATTAGAAGCATGAGAAATGATGCCAGCTTCAGGAGATAGGACATGAAATTTATTAGTCGAACTGAAAGAGATTCGGGAAAAGCGGAGAGGATACGTGGAGGAACTTTGTGTCGGAGAAAAAAGGCTTATACTTTTCCTTTACTGATGACCTCTCCTTCTTATCGGGGCCTTTTACAATTTTATACGACAAAGAAACATTTGAAGCTCAGGAAAAAACCTACCGAGCCCAAGAAAGTATCGATTCCGAAATTCTAAATATTGAAATTATTATATCTAAATGAAGAATGGCCAAAGCGATAGATAAAACCAAACCAGTTAATAATAGAGCTAAAATTTGAAGGAGAATATTGATTTTCGTGGAAAACTGAAATAATCCAAGCACCATCATCGGGAATTTCACTGGCTTATATTTACGGGATGTATTTTATACCTGGGACATAAAATAGTCTCTAATCATTACATTAAATGCTCCAGGCTCCGCTAAAACTTTCGCGCGTACTTTCTGAATGCATGTTATCGAATCTTAATGTCATTGTAAATATTATAACAAATAAAATGTCACCCTAAGTCATTGCGGAAGAGCAAGTTTTACTCCAATCTTACATTACAGGCTAGCGCAGGTGGATTTATCCCTATCCATTATTTGACTATTGTAATGTATGGATTAATGAAAATCAACTTAAGTTTGCATTCAGTTGCGAGCTGCCTCAGAAAATGGTGGTGAGATTTCAAAGCGGTAACTCGAGAAAACAATTAATGCAAAGCTGAGTGATAGAATTGGATTTCGGATTTGAATTGTATTTGTAAACGCGGTTGGACGTCTGTTTGTACCGTAGCGAGCCGTGCAATCATTGCGAGCTTTCAAATAAACTAGGCAGCTCGCCCGCCTGGTAACCCTATGACCTTGGGTTCGAGCACCTAATCTGACGTGGGTGTTTTAAATAAATCTTGTCATTCAGCCCTTGGGGAAACCTCTTGACACTAAAAGGACTATCAAAATATCATGGACACACGGGCCACTAGAAGCGTTCCTTTGGCCATTATAAACCCCTTGATAGTGACGTTAATATTTATGAATACTGTACGTTACCCATGAGCATTGATTTTGCCACCAGAGATCGGTAATATCAAGTACATGATGTCAAGTGCAGGAACATTTGAAGCAATACCATCGAAGCGAACATTTCTTCTTGCTTATGCTTCCGATGGATTTCCTTTGCATGTTCCCTTCCAATCCATAGTTGTATTGTTTATGGTGAGGATGTCTATTAAAGTATGCTTTGCCATGGAAATAAACAAAGTACTGTGAAGGTTATTTGACGTCCTGGGAAAAACCAAAAGTCGACTTTGTTTCATGGGGTCTTGCGCGTCAAACTGTCATCCATGCGTGGAAAAATATTTAATTCACCTTAAGCCCACAATTTATATGAATCATTAAAGTGGAGTAAAATGAAATATTTCATAAAATAATAAGATATATAGATTTTCGCTTTCTACTTCCTCCCTCAAAGTAAATTTTTATCAGTTGCTCAGTAAAGTTTTATCAAGCTCAGCCTTGAAAGCGCTTCATAATACTTTTACAACCCTGCATGAAAGTTATGCTCGCAATTCTTCATACATAACATTTAACGAGCATGCTAACCTTCAAAATTGAAAAAAAGTTAATGAGCGAGAAATCTCCATCCATTTTCCCGTTGAGTTTTGAATGCGTTATTCTATTAGTCCGTGGATAAAAGGATCAAGATATCGGACTTACCAGATCACGAACTGGGACTCACTGGGTGGAGAACCCCCGTGTGTCCACTTTGTTGTCTCCACTGACGATCCGAGTTAAATCTTAAGCCAACCGACTTCGAAGCGGCTGAACTTTTATTAAACTCCTCCTTATTAATATATTTGCTCCCCAATATTTTTTCCCTTTGTAGGCCCCGAAAACTTAATGAGATGAGCCCCCGCGCCCACCCACGACCGCCCGCTGGCGTTTTCCCTTCTCGCTTTTCACGCAGACTTGATTCAGCCCTCCTCTTTCATTTTCCTACGCCACCACTCGAATTCCTTCCTAATGACGGGATCCATCGGGGTAGAAAGTTAATGTTATTAATGACCTGGAGGCTTCAAGGGCCCTGAAAGCGATCACCAAAATTTACTCTACAGTCTGAATGGCACCATCGGCGTTGTGAAACACCATCGGGGAACCCATCAACGGAATCGGCTTCCTACAACCTCAGCAGTCTCTTCCTCCACACGCGTCAAGAGACCCTCGCTTCTTTCATTGCAAATCATTGGCGTGTGGGCTCTTGAAGTAAAGTCGCTCCTCCCTTCCGTCTGTTGTGTGGATCATAATTGAAGATAATACAATGAAATATGCGGAATGGATAATGCAGCCTTTGAAGTTCCGATCCCGAAAGTACATATTATTTATTGTGAGATAGTTTAAGTCTTGCCTTAAAAATATAGGTAAACTATAAGCATATACGAGTAAGTGCTCAATTAGATATTTATTGATCCTAATCGTAAATAAGTGAAAATGTGACAAAGTTTCAGGCTTGATGTAGAGGAAGGAATTCATAATAAGGGAAGGATATTGCACTTTTCCACAAAATATTTCCACTATTTTATGGAAAAGTGCAATATCCTTTGCTTACTAAGTGAAAATGTGTTTAGTTATTATATGCAAAGAGGATCTATATACGGATTAAATGTTAACTGATGAATTAAAAAAGTACAGTAACTTTATTCTATGTTTGCTTCAATGCTTATTCAAATGCTTTTTAGTTGAAAGATTGTTTCATGATTCTACAAGATTCAAGATCCAAATATTCAGGCGTGGGAGTCGGCGTCTTCAGGTCAGAAGACGCCGACTGCAACGCCGGCGAAACTGTCGTCCTAGAAAATGGAAGAAATCCCGGAAGATTTGGATCTTCAATCGCCACACTCCGCGGAAGCCTTCACAGCGGATATCATAAGATTCGTTTTCATTTTTGCCTCCATGAGGTTCTCTCGAATTCATTTTATCACTAGGTTTCTACAATCCGATATCTCTCCGTTTCCATAAATCGTGCAATTGTGTCTTCTCCTTTTCTTAATGCCTTAATCACTTCTCATTTTTAACGATTGATTTGTAACCAGCCACGTCTAGCACCACGTTTCAAATGCACCTAGTAGGTCTTAGTGCATTCGAGTCCTGTGCCAGTTTCAACTGCCTAATTGTCTGTAATTCACTTCAAACGCTTCAAATTGAGGAAATTTATGCTTCTTATTTACTGCTGGGGGAGCCTTTCTCATTTGCATTATTCGAATAAGAGATAAATGATATTTTGAACAAAATTTGTGGTGCGCAATTAATGCTTCCTCCGTACGCTAAAGATTGATGTCAGTTAGAAATCTCTTAATGTTCCTAATCACTTCCGGAGCCCATTTCACCAAGTTTTCTCTTTCCCATATTATAAAATTTCTTTTTACTACGGCCTTGCCAATATTCTTGCTATCCGCAACGATTATTTTGCCTACGAATATATTGAATTCGCTTTGATTTGTTTTCTTATTAGCATGTAAAATATAGCTGTAGATAGGTGTACAAGATCGAATATCATTTTACACGTCTTCATTTTTAAACGGTCAGTTCTACAGAAAATTTACAGTAGTTGTAAGCAAATATTATCTGCATTTTTAAAACTTTAATGCCTATAAATTGGTTTAATGCTAATAAAATTTGATCTCTTACACTAAAAATAGTTAAAATCATTAAACAGAAAACATGAAAGGGAAGCAAAAAAGAACAAAAGAACACAATAGTGAAGAATAATATGTTCTTACTGTGAAGATATTAATTATCCGAGACATTTTTAGCATCTTTTCGTAAAAATATTTATATGCATTGTTAAAAAAGGGCTAAAATAGTTCTGCAGGCAACACTGTTCCAATCAACGATGCTGAATTGCTTAATGCTCTATAATTGATCTTTCCAGTGTCTTATATGCCTTTCCCTTAGTCGTTACACTGCTGCCCTTTAGGTTTCTCATCACCCATTACAATTTTTTGAAGGTTTTATTTGCTTTGTATTCCACGTTCGTCCACCTACCTTATTTACTGGTTAAATATGTGCCAAAGTATTTGCAACAGTCACATTTTAGAATGAGGATACCTCAGAAGTTGTATTCCCTGTTAGTTATATTTACCTTGTTACTAAAAGTAATAAATTTACATTTGTTAGCTTTTTTTAACATCCATGCCATTTTTAATCACACAATCTGCCATTTTATTTACATTTCTTTGAAGGACTTCACGATCGCTCTCCTTCTCAAATTGCCTGTAGATAATGCCGTCATCCGCAAAGAGTCGTGCTTGAGAATTATTTTCATTCGGAAGATCATTTATATATATTAAAATCAAAAGTGGTCCAAGGACGCTTCCTTGAGGAACTCCCGATGTTACCCTCGTTTCTTTGGAGCACATTTATTCTACCATTAGCCTTTGTGTTCGACCACCCTTCAGGAAATCCTTGGCCCAGGAGATTACTTTGCTATATGATTGTAGCGGTAAACGGTTCATTTCGAGGATAAGCAAATCAAGATCAACTTTTTCAAAAGATTTTGACCAGTCGATTTGCTAATAACATCTATTTTTTATACCATCATTAGAATCGGCAATACCTTGGCAGGATCATAGTAGTTGTGTTTCGCACGAGTGCCCTTTTCTGAAACCATTTGCGCAATGATGCAACCATTTTATTCTACCACACATCTCAGAGATAATTGGCATTCATTTTTCTATTTCTTCAGTCAGACGTACCGGTTTATATTTTTCAGCAAGTGCCTTGTCTCTCCCTTAGAAAGGTTGGTGGTGCATGTCCCTTTTCCCAGTCTTTAGACTCTCTTTAGCTCTGTTATTCATGGTGACATTGCATACATTACTTACGTAAAGTGAAACAGTCAATAACACCCATTTTGAGAAAACAAATTGAAATACAATCTTTCCCTACTTACTTCGTCCTCATTTTCCTAATTTTTTTGTAAATTTCCGATTTCTTTGTTTTAATGATTCTTGAATTTGATTGGTTGCTCATCGCTGGCGCCTCGGAAGATGCAATTCCAAGCCCGAAGTATCTATTTTATTTACTGTCTTCGTAATCACACTTGCGTACTAATTATTAAGTGCATTAGCCTCTTCTTTATTATCTGTAAGTAGTATCGTCTTCATTTTTTTAAACTGTAATGTTTTCCCTATTGTCTTTCCTTCTCCCCAAGTAATTATAAAATGTGTTACCGTTATATTTCATGATTATGTTATGTATGAATAATAAAGCACCACTTCTGGTGGGCCGATTTTCTCTCATATAATTTGGGTATTCCGCACGTAAATAAAACTGTTAGTATACATTAACGGTGATAAGCTGAGTAGTTTTGAATCTATGACGCTTAATATGTGTTTTGATCAGTTTAGAGGCCTTGAACCTATCACTCCCAAAAAGTCCAATTACTCGCACAACACACATAAAAACGGACAAACATGTATTATTTCAAGAAAATTATTGGAAAAATGATCACAATGCGCTCAGGAGACTTCACAACGTGTTCTTTCGTAAAGACCCAGAAGTCTAGTTTATCCACGACTTTTTCTCAGACTATTAATCGCTACAACAGGTTACAATCTCACGATCGTGGAATTCGTTACCTGAGACCTTAAAAATGGGTCAGATCATTGCTAATTTTAAAGTGAAAGTATTTGAAGCCATTTTGTCAGGAAAAGTAGGGAATGTATAAAATGTAAATATTTTTTTAGATTTCAAATATGTAATAGAACCAAACTTACCGGAAAGGCTGTATACTTATGAAAGACGTTTGTTGCAAAAGTTTTTTTGTAAACTTGTAAAATATGTTTTTTTGTTTTTTTGTTATTTCACTTTATTTATTTTTCTTCTCTCTTATGTAGTGTAAATGATACGTGATGTAATTATGCATTGTATGATGATGATACGTGATATTTTTATGCATTACATGTCTCAGGGACCTTATAGGGATACGACAATAAATGATTATTATTATTATAAATGGCGATATTTAAAAATGAAAATTCGAGTGATTAAATAATGAAGTACTTCTTAGTTCCTTTTAATTCCGAGACATGGTTTCGGCGAAACGCATTTTTTCCACGAAATTCTTGGAGCATTTTATCAATAGATAGATTCTTTCATATTTTGTGGAGCAATATTCAGCAGTAATGTGGAGTTGCTCGAGGACCAAGGGCGAAGGGAGTGGTGGCTGCGAAGGGGCAATTTATTCAACCACCCACGCGCCTTCTCAGAGTAAGCGTGGATTCAGTTTGTCATCGTTGCCTTGACGACGCAACGAATGAAAGTAACGGCCCCCCCTTGCCGGTCCACTTATGGGCTTGGCCCCCCCTACTTGGCTGCTGCCCCCCTTTTATCTTTGTGCCCAATTTTCCCTCGTTCATTTTCTTTCTTTTTTTTTAACGAAGGCTTTTAATGAATCTCGACACTTCGCATGCAAAGCGGGCCTCCATTCTTGATCAGCGAGGGCTTTAAAGGGGTACCTCGGAGTCTCATAAAGAAGAAAGAAATTCTAATTTGAGAGAAGGGCTCTATAGGAGGGAAGGAGAAAATTATTGAACGGGTTGTAATTAATGAGAGAGGCCGAGGGTGATGGAAGAATTCGAAGATTTGTGGTATTAAAAAAAATTGTATTTTACTCAAGATTGTTTCTGCGTGGGAAGCTCTTGGCTGCCAACTTTGGATAAAATTCGTTCCTCGCAACCAGCCGCTCCCCTCGACATGCCACACAATTCATCCGAGTGACCCCTAACTCGAAGAAATCATATATTTCTAGATATTTTCCTCCAGGCTTGGAGGTCATGGAGGTGGTGGCCATGAAGCTAGGCATATTAATGTCTACTAATTGATTCATAGCTGGATCGTACTTTGAGTTGATATCCCGTAACTACTTTCTTATGCAATTACCCCTTAGGTAAACTTGAGAGTTGCCCAATTTCAATGTGACCCAGTTTCGAAATTCGAGTTCAGTTTGCAAATTTAACTTAACAAAACAAAGCCCTAGAGTTGGGGCATCTTCGGACCCGGTAGCTGAATTCAAATGGAAAGTCGCTCTAATCGAATTTCGAACTTACTCGTGATGAAGCCTAATGTTGCACTCCAATGTCCTTAAGTTTTGATAGCGGCTCCGATATAATATTAAATTAATCGTACCGATTTTATAGCCAAAAAAAGATGGAGTGATAACCTTACCGTCGAAAAATTTTGAAAGGCAGAATGACGAAGAAAGAACTGACAAGGTGTCTTTACTAAACTTACCAAAAAAAACTTAAGTTTATGTCAAAAAGAATTTCATAACCGTAAACCATCGAGCAAGAGTAGATTGATCTTTTCCAAGTCCAAAACATATTTCTTAATACTTTTCACCTTATTATTATCATAGTTTCTCCGTAAAATAATGACATAAGTTACTCATTGACTTGTTCCTAGTCGGTGACAGTTAAATGCAACCATTTTCCTTCAAATCGTATCTAAAATTCCTCGAACATTTCTCTTTTTTTGTTACAATACAGTTCCTAAAGGTCTTTTTCAATTGGCTCGAAAATACCAATTTGGAGCTTCTAATTTTAAAATCAGCAATTGTGTAGAAAACATTAAAATTGGAAATGGAAGCATGCGAAAAAAAACAGAAGTTTAGGATGAAATAAAGTTTTCACCTTTTTTTGTGCACATTTTCCATGGAACGGAGACGTGTGTAATTGAAGGTAAAATATTTATTCCCGAACTTTCTGTGTCAAAGGTGAATTAATGCGTGGGCACATTTATGAACTCAAATTGAATAATGGGATATATCATTAGAATACAGTGGATATTACATGCGCTAAACCCGTTTCCCAGCAAACGTGACTGGCTCACGCGATCTCTATTTTCTTTTATCCGAAGGCACTCCTTAATACCCTTTAAACCTCTCACGACATTTTTCAACCGCCAACTTTGTTGCTGTGCTTTATCTCCCTTGTCGCTCACTCACTCTTGACATTGTGCAAAAGTGAGCTAACCTTCATCATTCAACGAGGCCACTGTTCCAGCTGATTCAGATACGTGATAAAGGTGTCATAAGTGTGTGCAATTATGAGATTAGGCCGTCCTAAAAATTTTAGGTATGCAGAGTTCTATTTTAATTATGATGATGTATGGCATAACATTTTCTCTGGCATGGCATTAGATGCTTGCATAACCCACTGGTCAAATAAGAGATTAAGATAGGCACTTCGTCTGTTTATGAGTAATGTAATGAACTCTCAACTATGTAACGACAGGATCTTGTAACTTTAGACATGGAACCATGCTCCTTTTCACGTCATAGTAAAACCGTTTAGTTTTCTTTTCAGTCGATTCAGCGCACGAAACTGAGTAAAAGTATGTTGCATGTTCAAAGTTGAAGCCAACGAGATTTCTGCAATAAGTGTTTATCGGATCGACTAAGGTTTCGCGGAAGTAAGGCCAGAGTTGAAACTAATTCAAGGAGCAGAAGTGAATCTGAAGCATAGGTGTAAAATTTTAAGCGGTGATTCATGCATCAGGTGCTGTCACTTGTGGCTTTAATGAAGCTCTTTCGGCTTGATTGGAGATAATATGGATGTACTGACCCGGGGGGGTATTTCCCGGTGACCGTGAGCTTGACATGTAAAAACGGAAATATATTTTAACGCGTGGGAATCGAAGTTACAATAAGTCTCGCAAAATGATTATATTTTTTCCAACAGTCAGAATTTTTCGACTGAAAATAGTCAACCTTAATTCATGCATAACTTTTATCCAAATGCAAAAACCTGCTCAAATTTTCACGAAAAAAATTTTAAACCTCGACCGAAACAAAGCGGAATGGAAGGAGATGTTGCAATAGTTCTCGGTAGTAATTTTTCCAAGATTTTACGTTCCGCTAAAAAAATATCGAAAACAATTGCAAATATTTTTTTAGGTAGCCGTACTAAAATTGTCACTTTTTATGATCATTTAAATTTCGAAATAGCATTACTTAACGTGCTCGTGTTCGAAGGCGAAGTTTTACGCACTCGAGCGTAAAAGTGGTATCGTTCATGAAACTGAATTTTCTACTTACAACTTATTGAAAATATTTACAATACAATTATTCAATTTAAAAAATTGAACACTTGGAGATGTAACCTAGCATTGTTTTTCGTCATCATTAACTTGAAAATAATTAACTTTAACTAATTTAATTAAAATTAACTTAATCTGGCAT
>LYUA01001810.1:142928-156959 GCA_002093875.1 Calopteryx splendens | reverse complement strand
TACAAAACTCTCAAATTCACGCTGGCACTTTTCGCTAGTAACACCAAATTTCGGTGGCACTGAGAGGGTTAAAATGTCACATCAGTGGCATATTTTCTGAAGACTTTACTCTAAAAAACTGAAGATTTCCTTAGTAATTCAATGCATGCCACAAATTAGAGATTTTCTTGGAGTGTTATTAATTTTACTTGATATTTTTGTGTTTTCAATAGTGTACAGCTTTTAAAAAACCCAGTTTTTATGATGGAAATGCTAATAATATTGAAATGTGCCCTTAAAGATGAAAAAAATCGAAAATCTCTTCCTTATATATGTGATACAACCAATAACAAACCAACGAATCCTGCACATATCAATAAAGCCTACTGTAAAGTACAATAATCATCATCTACTCGCCAAGTTCCAAGAGATGCCCAATCCAAATCCGCAAAAACCTCATCCAGAAATGGTCCGAGGACACTATCCTGAAGCCTTCGATTACCCTTCAACATTTACCATTAAGTCAAGTGAAGCAGCCATCGACCATTCTGTCCATCCCCTATCTGACTGCCAAACACAATCACAAGACTCATGCCTAAATTTTATCCCAAACCACCAGATGGCAGCAGCTGGCCTTATGCACCTGCCACACAATTAAGGTCCATGTAACCATGTTCACATTTGCATGAATCTAAAATCTAAGATGAATCTGAGTCTAGGATGACCCAACCCCTTTTGTGAACTCCAAAAGGGAAATACATTTAACTTAGAACAACAGCCAATTACAGTAAGTAAAAAAATAAATAAAAACAATGAAAAATAAGGTGAATTTAAGCATATTAAGAATTATTGCAAATTGTTTTGATTGAAAAACTATAATGATCAACGCATACTAAAAATAGGTACATTTTTTAAATGAAAATGCTTTTAAGGGATGACTTTAATTCTGTGGTCAATATAAATTAATAAAGAAAGATGATAGTGACCATTCAAATTTTTAAAAACTCTCCAATAAGAACTTTATCGCAGCCACAAAAAAATCATTCCAGTTTAATTCATTATCACTTTCACCATTGGAACTTCACTCCTTGTTACTTGGTTTGACAAAATAGCAACATCAACCTAGTGAAAATAGGTACCTTGAATCTTTCGATGAAAGTTTTCATTTCTCCTAGCTCTGCTTTAGTGTCAGTGGGCTTCTCAAGTGTACTTTCCATTCCTTTAAGCCAAACTTCAAAACTTGCCTTGGCCTCATTGTAGTCCTGCCATCTATTTTTCGCTGCCTGAAACACAAGAAAGCATGCATTGTGAGAATGAAACACATTTAATGTGGCTATTAATATTATTTTAATACATCAAAGTAAAGCCAAATGCTATGAAAATTTTACAGCTTCATTATAATGCATACTGTCAGAATTTCGACCATGTTAAATCACAAACTACACTGATATTGAAAAAAAGAATATGTGAAACTCCTCTTTCACACATTTGTTGGAGACACCATCTTTCTAGTGTTTACATTTCAATTATACCATTCTGCCATTTTTTATAGAGGAAAACAAAATATTTCAGATGGAATCATTAAATGCTTGGCAAATATCTTTTTTTTAACCTAATGACTACTATCCTATTGCTATCCTCCTTTCCTATTGCTATCAAAGATCAAATATACTTTTTTACTTAATCATGGAAAATTTTCTTTCATATTCATGTAAACTGTGGAAAGATTTAAATTTTAAAAGTGTAAATAATGGATTAAATCACACTGTGATGAAACAGGGAGTCTAAGAGCCTTTAGAAATTGATGTAAAATTAGAGGGGAAAAAATAAATTTGGGGAATGTAAAAGTTATCTGTTTCATGTACCTTGAGTTGAGCCATTGTTGAGTTTACATCCATTGTCAGCTGGTCCCAACTGTTGTGTAAGTATGCCATGTCTTCGCGAATGGTGTCCTGTTGGTGACTTGGGGTGTTATTCACAGCCTTGGCAAAGACATCTTGCAGTGCAGTCATCAGATGCTGCCCTTCACTCATTCTTGTGGAGACGAGCTACATTCAGACCATGATGAAAGGGAAAAAAGTTTAATTTTAGTTTATAAGAACATTGCTTTAAAAAGTTGTAAGTTTAAGGAAAAACATTTGACTCAGAAAAAGTATTTAAATTGCAGAAAGAAAAATAATTAGAAGATAAGTCTGATCACTGATAGAGATTAAAGTATGGTTATGGTTATGGTTGTTTTTGTATCACTTAAAATATACCTTATATACTTTTACAACGGTAATATTTACTCGTAACATCAAAGGTTAAGATAAATTATATTAGCAACAAATTTTAATTGATTAATGATAAAATTGAAGATGTTTTGAGCTCACCCGGATGGTTTCCAACTTGTCGTTGGCTGACTCTTCATCGCCCACACCAATGCAGTCCTGCACAGTGCCATGAGCTCGCTTCAGCCAGGAGTCAAACTCTTCCTTTGCTTTTATGAACTCAGTCAGGTCCGACAAGTTCTTCTCGACCCTTGAAACCAGTCCCTGTGAATTTGCAACACAAAGTTCATAACAATTTCTCATTCCTGCCTTTAGACTTCCCATATCCTAAGTACCTAAATCACATGAATCCATACCTGCACTGTTGTGAGGAGATTGGTGTAAGAGCCTTGCAGCTGCACTGATTGATCTCTGACCCAACTGCAAGCACTAAGTTCCATGAGAATCTCACATCTGTCGTTCAATTCTTCCATCAAAGGTTTATGCTGAAGTGCTTCCAGAAGTAATGCCTGAGATGCAAAGAATCTTTCTTAGTAAATATGTATAAAGTGATTTCTTTAAATATTCCAAGTGATGAGTGATTTGAATTTCTAGTGAGGTAAATCACAGCTCAAGATAAGTCAAAGCCTACTTTTCACCGTACTATTCACTGTACTGCAGTACACATTCCGTGCTGATATTCCCAAAAACATTTCAATCATGTTCCATTCAGGCAACATCAATAGCACTATTTAGCAAACTTAAGCAGGGGAGAACTGAAAAACATGACAAGGAAGGAAGCGCATGGAAATTCACACTAAGGATGCATCAAGAAGGTGCCACTCGTTGCCGTCTGATGTTTGAGAAGCAAAGTCAACTTTCAACTTCAGAGAATCTCAGAGGGTGAAATTATTCTAGGGCAAAGCCCTGCCCAAGGATTGAGATCCTTAAAGACGTCATTTACATCCATCCCAAGGGAAATAACAGAAATTGTTAAAAAACAATAATGATGAAAGATTTGAGAACATAATAAGTCAATGGAACTTTCCTAAAAATTGGAAACAAAACTAAAGAGAGAACATTAATGGGACTACAAAATTAGGCATTACATCATTGCATTCTTTGCACATTGTTCATAATTTTGAACTGGGGGCTCTGTCGCTCGAACCTCCTCATATTATGGAATTGAGTATGCAGCCGAAACAGCTAAGGAAAAAAGGGAGCACATCTTTCTGTGCTTCCAGAGAGAGATACAGTACTCCCCCTCCCCTCCCTCAGCGCTGCTCACCCTGCAATGCTGCAAATCATCAGTTGTCTTGTTTTCCCCATGAGTCTCCGCTTCCACTCTCTTCTCAAAGTCACCCAACCAATCTTTCATCTTCTGAGATGTTGTCGCAAAGTCATTCCAGGCGTTGAGACACTTGGAGAGCATTTTTTGGGAATCCTTGTAAATGCTGTTGAGACTATCCCAATCTGACTTCAGCTGACGGATTTCTTGCTTGATGGTATCTTTCCCCTCAGCACCAGTGGTGTCCATGACTGTTTCACTCAGTTCATACACCCTGTTGAGCAGCTTTTCTCCTACAAATAATGTTCAAAATGGTTCCATGATTTAAGCTCATATGTAGAAAGCCCTTAAATCCAGTATCCTAGACGTTAAGACAGGAATAGGCAACATCCATGAATAGCCGAATCAAATGACCAGCAGGTTTCTGGTGCAACCGTGAGGTCAGTGGGAAATTCAATGGAAGGGTTCACTTGAGGTTCGGAACATCTGGAGATATGTGAAGCTGTTATGTATTAAATTTCTGATTTTAATCCAAAAAGCAACTTTATAAATTCACTAAGTTCAAAATTCAGAAAAAAATGTCCCTCAACTTTTTTTACAGACATTAGGTATGGGATAATGAATTGGATTAAACTCGTTTAAACTTAATGGGACCAAGTGCATTATGTTCAATATATTAAATACCCATGCCCATTTTTCATTAAAGCTTCTCCTTTTCATAAGAAAATATAGCCAAGCAAAATAAATATTTACCTATCATTTTATAGTTCCGAAATAATATTCTTAATATATATTTTTGGGTTAAGGATTCAATCTCTAACACAATCAAGGGGTCTGTTCCCACGTGGGGTGGATGAAAGGAAGTATTATTCATGAGCCCTTAATTGCCTCTAGGAATGCATATTATTTGATACTTGACAGTCAATTCCTCACAAGTCATCACACCACATGCACCATAAATATTTAACTTCGGCATTATTTGCATCAAAAAATTAAACTTTACACAGAAACCAGGCTAACTTGGACTAATTTGGCTTATACGCACTGGATGTGCTTTCTGTCTAGATTGCTGACTAGATGCCTATTATCTGATGTTATTCTCCTGATATTGCCAAGGAAGACAAATATTATACCAATATTTTACAAAACATTTAATTCCAACGAACAAAAAAAAACTTTTACAGTTCATACTTAAATAAGGGAGCTTCACATGGAAACAAGGAAGAAATGTGCACAATCCCATCGCATCCCACGAAGGAGAAGCCCTGAAAATGAGAAAGACTTTGAAACGCAAAACGCATGGCATGTGTGATCTCAAAATGCATACACAGCAGGATACGTGATCAGTCTATGCGTACAGGTCACTAAAAAGCCATACGACAGACATGCTACAGGAGAACTGTCCTTTTGCAAGCAAGGATTAAAGTCTAAAATATATGGATCGGTAAAGACAGTGTTGGACGGATAATTCTCTAATAATTTTCCTCACAATTTCAGGGAGAACTCAGTGAGAGTGAAATGTGGAAGAAGGAGAAGATCCACTGGTTGTGTTCTGATCTGTTCTCAACTGAACTTCATGCTAAATGCAATTCACAATCCTCGTAAGCTGTTGGACCAATGGCTGTTGGACCATGCGGAAAAAGAGCTCATGAGTCATACGTCACATATATCTCAGGTTGCACCTTCTTTTGCTGATATTAATTTGTATGTGGACAACGCAGCTGTTTTATCTGCTCTTTCCAGGGAAGAGGTATGTTGTTTGACAATGATGAATTATGTACTATGTATGTTGCTTTAATAAAGAATGAGTCACAAACAGTGACGTGACGGTTCGTTGCCTCCCCAGCAAACACGGCCGATCGTCCATCTCGAACTGTACTGCCTTACTATGCCACCTCGGCTGGCTATTCGCTGTAGTCGGCTGGGTTGGTATATAAGGAGGACAGTTTGAGACCAGAGATCAGTCTGGAAATTGCTGGAGAAGGTGACGGACCTCCACAAACACACCATAGCATTGATTACAGAGACTAAATGCTGACAAATATGCACAAAAAGTAACATTTTATGATCTCCAATGATTGTTCAGTGAATTTCTTATTGTTCATTTGTAATGAAAACACAATATCAAAAAAAGTGATGCTGCATATATTTTTAAATTTTCCTAGTAATGGAATAAATATGTACACCCATCTAATGGATTCACCAAGCGTTGTCTTATGCAAATCAATATTTCCACACTGTGGTTCATAGCATCTTTTTCCATTAACACAAAGAAATCTTTGAAACGATATAATTTCATCAATATTTTCTAAACTCCTGAAATATAAAATTGAGCTTTTAACTAAAACCTAACGTTACAAAAAATAAATAAAAGCAATTTAAAATTTCAACCTATAGAAACTAATCCCTTTAACAACAAAGTGAAATTCTACAAATTGGAGTCTCAAAGAGTGAACCAGGGGAAGAACTTAGCCGCCTCCTCCTCCCACACATTCAAACCACAGAACAAACAAACACACACACACAACATGCATGCGTCTCTCACCTTCAACGAGAGTCTCCGCAATTTCTTTCACTTTTTCGTCCTTGCTGATCGTTTGCTCTTTCTCACCGTGGGGATCACTGTTTTGCTGAATGTCAATCCTTGTTCTCCTCACCCAGTCGATGGCATCATTCAGCATTTGCTTGTAGTCACCATGCTCCTTCACTTGTTTCTCTAACACCTTCACCAAAACAAACAAAAGGCAAAACAAGAGCGCCACATTTTAACAACAATCTCTCAACCAACGTCGCCGTGAGCAATGCTGACAACTATCCCATAATGCGCCAGCGTCACTCACAGTGACTATTTCTCTGATGGCTATAAACGTAAATAATTATGGAATAATTCATCTTCATAATGTTTCACTCTCATTTTTTGTACCCCAGGTAATATTAAAAAAAAACTATTTCTTAAATTGAACCTATCTTATTATGATGAACATTACTGCTTATAATGTTAATAATGCTTCTTAAATCAATGATAATCAAGAAATTTGAATTAGCTTAAGAACAGTTGATTAAAATTATATGAGTAATAATTATGCAACTTCATGTAAGGAAAATAACTCGCATTATGGAAATGGAAGTTGTGGTAGCCTAGTGACTGGAGTGCTCAGCTACCATTCAAAGGTTCAACTCCAGGTGATGCCTAAGGACTCACACCACACACACACACTCTCATGTGCTTTGCATTATAATGATTCAGAACTAAGGATTGATCGTAACTGTGGAGAAATCTGGAAAAGCTGGGAATCCCTAGACTTCTAGAGAAAGTACGGAAAATGTCCTTATTCTTGTAGAGGCTAGGTTTAATTTGTATTCTTCAGGAGTGGTGTTTGTTTTAGTTATTGAAGCAAAAGTAAGCATAGTTAATAATCCATAAGATCTGCAAGCACAACAACCATAGACTCAAGCAATAATGAAGAGGAAGTTGGCTTTGTGACAAGGGAACAAGGGGCAGGAAAATGAGATGTTTCATGTTCATGCATTGCCTGTTTCTGTATTTTTCTGCAAATATTTCAATTTTTATGATTCTCTGCCTAATTACATTGCTCGCAAAGAAATTCTGTTGCTTGGCCCAGTTACAAATGAATCATTTTATTTCAACCTCTGAAATATATTTTCATTTGCAATGAGAATTGGCCATGATATTTGTTTTCCTGAACTACCATACCTTCATGATGTTTATGTTATTCTGAGGGTTTAATATTTTCGACTTAAAAGATTATATATTGACTCAATAACACATACATTTGCCTTGAAGTAATGAAATATTTCAGGACATGCATGTAGGCAAAGGGTTTTCATTGTAAGTTAGGCATGGACCATAAAAGCAGCAAAAGAGGGAAGAATGGAAGCATTGGACTATGTACGATGGACAAATGGAATAAGTAGAAGAAAGGAACCACAAAGAGAAGAAGGGAAAGTCTGAAAATAAGTGTGCCAAAATAACTTCACATCTCGAGAGAAAAGTGAAAAGGAAGAAGTTCAGAGGAAGACATTGAGCTTGAGGTACATGACACTATGACATACATACATGCATGTCAAATTGAAGAAATAAGTAGACCTGTAGAGGTTAGGCAATCAAAGGAGAATTAAGTGGGATGCTGCATTAAACCAATGCTAGGACTGATGAGCATTGATAATGATGATGATACATACCTCAATTCTGTTGCTCACTAGATTCTGTAAATCATCATACTTGTTGAGCGTTGCCTCGTATTCCCCAGGCAGCACCATTTTGTCGCTTGTGATGCGCGCTCTGACCCTTTCAACGGTGTCCTTCTGACCAACGACATCCCTTTGGATGGTCCTGAATTTCTCCAGCGTTGCACGTTTCTCACTGAGGTCATTCAATAGGTCACTTTCATCAGATTTAACCTTCATGTCAATTTCTTCAAGCCAATCTGCTAACAGTTTGTGTGCCTACAGAGAAGAAACAAGCATTACAATGCATTCAATTGGTCATTAATAATAATAAGAGTAACGAACCACAAGAGGGTTGTGCCTTCAGCTTTAAAGTGATCATTGCTCCAATCAAGTGTGAGCATGAATATCATGATCATGAAGAGAGAGGAGGATCACCTTATGTATTTCTTCAAGTTGAGAGGCCCTGTTGGTTAGCCTCTGCCTCACGTCCTGCACATCCGTCATCAGCTTCTCAAATTCCTGTTTCAGATTATCTGTGTCCTCTTGCAATTTGGCTGCACCATTTTGCTCTGTGTTGAGGATGACTTTTTCCTTGAGCTCCAGAGCATACCTGGATTGGGGGAAATTTTAAAAATAATGTGAATTAGGTAATGGTTACCAAGTGAAACATATAATTACAGGGTAAAAAAACAGACATGAAAACACAAAGACTTAGGGATAACAGAAATTGGTTAGAAGTAAAGTTTAATTTTTCATGTGAAAACAAATCAATCAGCAAAAAAGTTGGTTTAAAGTGGCAGAGAAAATCAATTTTGCCAATATGTGGGGCTCACTTCATTAGACATAGCAGATGCCTGGAAAATACCAGACATACCCTTTTGAAGTGAAAACTTTTGTCTGGCATCCTGGAGGAACTTCTGAAAGTTTCTAAATATCCTCTTTTTGGGAAATTGATACAGTCATGAGTATAAATATGCCAAATTACATACATACACTATACATTGAAACTTTTTTATTTTTCCAAAATTCCATTGAAAATATACCTGATTTTGGTACTTTAAGAAGAAACACTATGAAAGATTATCAAGAACAATTGTCCTCTATTTGCTATTCAATTTTTGCAACGTATGGTTAAGACATATTTACTACATCAAGAGAGTGGATTGCTGTGACAGGTGTTCAAACATTTCAACCAAAATGCCAACGGGAAAGTACAAACTTAATGAACGTTTAACAACAAAATATACAAACCAAATAAGAAGAGCATGAGTCAATTAGGGCCAGGAGTATCAATCAAAAAAACCTCCTGAATTTGTTAATTGCTTTCATACCACAGGAGAAAATTATAATGGACCAACATTTTCCAAATTCCTTTATGAAATATATGAACCCAAAATACTATGAATGAAAAAGTATCATAGGCTGAAGAAGATTCATCAAGATTAAGGGACATCCAAATCCCACCACCACACCACAACACCACTATTCTATTCTACTAAGTTTCTATAAATAAATTTTGCATTCAAGATTAATGACATAATTCTCTACATCACAAAAGTAAAAGAAGTGCGACATACCTTAGTTTATTTTGGCCTTGCTCCAGAGTTTGCCGTATGCCTCTCACAACTTGCAACTTATTTTTCACCTCCGGCAATGTGTTCGGGATGTCTTGGCACTCACTTAACTTTTCTCTGGTTCGATCTAGCCAATCTTGGCATTCTTGATATAGTGTGTTATGCTGTTGGTGTTCCTGTCATTGTGATATGTTAACATAAGTAATTTTTATAAAGATATAGCGTATCCAAAACTTTAAAACACTATATTATGTAATGATATGTTACCTGAATGTTACTATGAATGTTACCTGGTAATGCAGTTCCAATCTCTTCATTATTTCCTTTGCCAAAGACAGTAATGCATTGTACTTGGTCGTCATTTGTGTAATTGCATTTGAAATCCTAGTATCAGCACAAGTTTCCAACAAAACCTGAGCTTTCATATTCAGCCTGTCAAGATCTTTTTGCCAGTCAAATAAGGTTTGCAAATGATTCTGTAAAAGTGAATTTAAAAAAAATGAATATTTATAATAAATGCTTTCATATTACTAGGTATGTGACTGATTATCATTCAACAAGTTACAAATGTGAGGACATATTTCCTCCTTGTGGGGTTATTACCTGGAATTGCTCCAAGAAATTCTTCTTCTCCTCTAAACTGTCTTGGAGTTTATTGTATGAATGGACGAGGACTTCAGTTTGAGTCAGCCAGTCGGTTGACTCCTGATACTGGTCTTCATATTCAGTCCATTTCACAATTCCAATTTCAAGCAGAGATTTAGTATGATTCAATGAGTCACTGAAAATAAAACATTGTGTGGACAGTGAATATCAAATAATGGATTCACTTTTTTGAGAAGTTACCCAAAGTAATCCTAGCCATAAACCGTTTTAATAAGAGAATATTGAAGTCAGGCAAGTTGAAGGATTTTGAATTTTCTCACCCCCCCTCCCCCAATAATAATTCTGTTCAATCCATTGCAGCCCTACTTATGTTCATGACATTAACCCTTTGAGTGCCCCCGATGTTTTGCTGGGTACACCCAGAAGTGCCAGGGGTATTTTGCTAATTTAATAATAATGGTAAATGATTATAAAATAATCAAGGAAATTACACAAATTTTCAATAAATATTCAATTAATTTTTTCAATTCCAATTCCACAAAATTCAGTGGAGATTATCAAAATTATTGGAGGTATATAAGGTGAAACTTTACCTAGGCAAGAGAACAATACATGTTATGAAAATGTTATGTCATACGGTTTCTTAGTAATAATAACATGAATTTAAGTCTATTATTAGTTATAAAATATTAAAAATTACATAAAAAATATTAAAAACGTTCACACACGTTGAAAGTTGAAAGTTTAGTGTAGTCTGTCAAATGGAAAAACCTTAGAAGTAATTGAAACCTATTTCTTGAAAAAATCTTTTTAAACTTTTAAGGGATGGAGCGAGCATTCGCGGATCAATAGCAAAAAATGGATGACCTTCCTGTGATGGCCATTTGCATAGAAACCACAATAAAAGCCTTCATCTCCTCCACAGTGACTGGACACCATTTTTGCATTCTCGAATTTTGTGAGAATGTATAGTCTGAAGCCAAAAACTGTTCAGCATCCCTGTCGGTCTCCTTCACAACCATGGTCCAGAATGCATTGGTAAAAAAGTTTGGGACCAGAAGTTTCCAAGAATTCAAATTTTGGAGCATGGGGTGAATAACGATTGTCCTGAACTTCAATGAATTCTGGAGAACGATCACTGCTTCCACTTTCACGTTCAACTGTCGCTACCATCACTATATACTCAATAATTGCCGGTCTCTTCTTAGGAAGCATTATCACACTTTCATCTGATAACACTTCCCCTTCACTAGTCCCTCGATGAAAATGGGTGCTGTCTTCACTTCCCACAGAATCGTCGTTGTCATAATTAGTCAGCGAATTTATATATTCAACTAATCTGTCATCGCAAACACCAGGCGCAAATTCATTCCTGGAAGTTGATGCCATTTAATTGACCAAAGGGTTATTTTCAATTTAAAAAAAAACCACTGGGTCAAAACACGACCACAAATCCACTCGTCACTAAATGATACTGGCTCCACGACAAACATTCTGGGCTCTATATATTAATAGGTGGTGAAATTTCATTTTGTAAATAACAGCAAGAGATGGTACACATTGTATTCTTTTATTCTCATCATCATCTTTCAATTAATACTGCCGTGGCTACTATGATAAGGAGTTTGGCAATCTGAGCCACAATGCCGACTCAACACCCCCGCTGACCCAGCACACCAGCTGTGAGAGATAGCAAGGAAGCAATAGCAATCTTTTCTTCTGCCTTTCGTTGCTAAAAAACAACAAGTTGATCGCAGGGGAACAGTAAGCAACAATTATTGTATTAGAAGCAATGGAGCAGAGATGATGTTTAGAAACCTAGTGTCTTTTTGTTATGATCGTGAATTGTTCGCCAAACTAACGGATGTGCTTTGCAGTAAATAAAATGTTTCAAAGCAGTTATAAAAAATAAGAAAATGCAAAAAATAATGTCTGCGACATAAATAGAAAGTACAAAATATTAGAAGAAAGTCAACTGGCTGGCTGGGTGCCAAACAATGTACGCAATGTTTCTAAAGTGTCGCACCAAAAACAGTTTCGCAAAAACCAAATGTGGCGCTCAGAAAATTCATTCTGACATAAAGTTATTTTAATTACCAAAGCTGATGATCATTTCAATTAACAATTAAAATTATAGCCCCATGCAATAAATAAGAGAGCATTCTCGCATTATGTACAATATTTACAGAAGGAAAATAATATTGTTTTAACAAGTCTCCTCATAGACGACGATATAACGCTGTTGGCACATTCTGCAAACGACGATGTATTGTCATAAGGCACTCAAAGGGTTAAATAATGTCAATGAGAATTACTTGGATAAATGAATGATGAGCACAAACAATCAATAGATTGAGGTTTCAGTACAGTACGTGTATATAGTACAATAAGGTTTTGCCGATCTGCCACTGATCCCATACAGTGCAGATATGAGTGTTTGATTCACCATCAACCCATTCACCTCTCCTCAACCTGCCATGTAATGCCTGCCATGTTATGGGTATTCTACAACAATTATTTATTCAAATGGAGTATTAGGTCAAAATGGAATTTAAAAAGAAGTATTTACATGTAATTATCAAAGTCTTCTTGAAGCAATGCAACCTCTTCCTCGATGATTTCTTTGTCCTCTGTGTCAGCAACTTGACACGCAACATTACCTTGCTCCAAGGCTTTTTCAAGTTTTTGCTGGCCCTCAGGTATGTCACTTTGAAGGACCTTCAAGAAAAATCAGAATAGAAAGCCAGACATTTCATTAATTTGTATTTTTAGGCTTTGTTCTTCATTGGTACAAAAAAACTAATCTTAAAAAATATACTAACTTATATATTAAAAATTTTTAACAACTAAAATTTAAAATTTAATAATCACTTTGATTTGAAAATATGCTATATGTATTCAAGAAGTAAGATATGCATTTATGCATATCGAATATTAATCTACTGTTTTATGATAATAGTTATAAGCTGAGGATAAAACTGAAAAATGCCACACTTGAGTAAGATATTGCTACCAAATTTCAAAAACTTTATATGAAAAATGCTAATACTTAGAAATTAGACTTGAGAATTACACATGTACCTTCATAATGGCTTCAAAGATGTGGGATCAGTTTCTGTTCATATAGAAAGAGATGGCAACCATAGGGTTCAAGTCAAACAGAAAAAATTGTTACATTGGAATTAAAAATGTCATCATCAGCAAACCCCTGTCAAAATTGGAATGTGTTTCCAGGCATGTGGCCTGTGGTGTTTCCTGATGAAGAAGACATTTTGAATTCTGATGAAATGGGCATTTTCTATGTACTTGCACTCTGAGGCAAAGGTCTCAAATGTAATAAGGGGTGGAAACTCTCAAAAGATCGAATCACCATCTTATAGTGCATGCCAAAATGAGTGAGAAGCAAAAGCTTCTTGAAAGATCTTGATGTGAAAAGGAAGGCAAAGTGTGGCGTGTGTTTTGGACATTCACAATCTACGGTGGCTTCAATTCAGTCGGAGGCAACAGTAGAAATTCAAATAGGAGTTTAGGTATTAGGCTGCAAATGATGATGTAGCTAAGTCTGCACCTCCTCCATGGTTTAAGAATCATAAGACATTGCCCATCGCATACTGATTTAATAAAACAGCATGGATGACCATGGGAGTAATCCGACAGGAGGCCAGAACCTGGGATGCTGAGCTTCAAATGAAGAATAGGGGAATTTCACTGTTCATTAACAATTGTGCAGCAAACCCTGAAATCCCAGAATGGAAAAATATTAAACTTGCTTATCTCCCTGCGAACACAACCAGTAAGCTGAAGAAATATTTTGGAAGTGTCATACCCAGCAGAAGAAAGTGACTAATTTTTTTGTACAACTTAGATCTGTGAATTGTGTATACATTATTTTGTTTTTAAATGCAACAAGTTAATGAATTAGATTGCTTTGATGTTTTTCCTATCTATGCATTTTTTTTTTTTTGATAGTCTGAGCAGAGAATTCTGCAGAAAATGTCTAAGAAGAAGAAATGGAAATAAGAGTGTCAAAAAGAAACCTGAAGAAATGTGTAATAATAATAATATTTATTGTTCGCTCCGCCAACTATTGTCGAATAGATCTCGTCAAAAATACATAGACATACATACACCTACATCAATCACT
>LYUA01001810.1:120388-130427 GCA_002093875.1 Calopteryx splendens | reverse complement strand
TCGAGGGATCCAGGTTCGAGTCCCGGTTCAGGCGAATGATTTTTACACATTGTGAGCTTTTCGCATATGAAGAAGTTAAGTTGGACAGATAGGAAGTAAGAGCATAAACTCCTCATGAATAAAATCTGGGATCCCAATACGAATTTATTTCAGAACATTTTCCACACGTAATATACGGAACAATTGAGCTCCTGGTGCATGGTTATTCAACAAGTTTTTCAGATTTTTTAATGAAGGTCTTCAAATGAGGAAAAATCCAATTTATAACAACATGCATATCCAGTTGACACATCACAAATAGAAATGATGCACACTCAAATGCAAGACAAGTATTTGTGCAATGGTGTCAAATAAGACAAAGAGTTACATTTTTAGTATACACAGTATTCGATGATTCCTTTTTAAGCAACCAACTTTTCAACAATGAGCAGGAATTTTAGTCCTCTAAAACCTAGTTATTTTGATCCTGTTTAATTGATAATGCAGTGTAATTCCAAGTCAAGAGCATAAGATTTTGTGTGCTTTTTGGTACAGATAAATCAAAATACATCTACAGTGAAATTTGAAGTCATAATCTAGCTCCGAGATTCTCAAACATACCGTTTATTTTGAAATCTTCCCAGAGAAATTACACAATGCCAACCATGGTACAAATAAAGGGTCACAAAGGTGCAAAGCATACATTATGAAGTCACTGCATTTCTGTTCTTCAATTCTTCATGGGAAAAACTCCATTCTACCCCAAACACACAACTTTTTTTAGGTCAATAGTCAAAATAATATCCGATAATATTAAAAAGATGCAGCATCTTAGCCTTGAATGGCAAATTTTTTTCATTACAAATTTTTGTTTGTGCCTTTGTTGTGTAATGAGGTAGAAGAGCTCCTCTCTCAATGATAGCGGTGTTATGTGTGCGTTAATACAATAAATAATATTGTAGAATTTTAGTATTTTGTATGTGGTATGCCTTATGTTATGTTTTATGTTAATGCTTTATTTGTTTTTTTTTGTAACCAGAAGTTGAAGAATGAGGAATAAAATCAGTTTGTGTGCAACAATCATCAGTTCTTTATTCATTGTATCCTTCTTGATCCAATCCACCACAGCTATATTTTTAGGTGATAGCATAGCATGGGGTGGCGTAACTGACAGGCTACGGGCTCAGATGATATTTATCGGGGAGGATAAGTTTTTAGAGCAATAATTAACCAGTGGAGAATGGTTGTATTATTTTTGCCAGCACGAGTTCACGAGGAGTAGAAAATGGCGAGAATCTTGGACAATGAGGAGCTTGAAGGGGAAAAGTGTCCACTATTGCTAATGGAGACAATTGTTACAAGTGGGCTATAAGTCGGATGAAAAGCTTTGTGCTAGAGAGTGGGTTGCTGGGAATCAGTTGCTGGTCAGGATGAAGGAGTCGATATGACTGAACAGCAAAGGCGTGTAAGCTGAACAATATCTCAAAGGGTATTTTAATTACTTATGTGTGTGATTCATTTTTAGATGATATTTGTCATTGTAAACAGCGAAGGAGATTTGGGAGGTTTTGGAAAATGTTTGTACCGACTATGGACTGTTGCAGCAGACTTTGTTTTTGAGAGAGTCGGTTCACATGAGGAAGACGGAGGATGTAACGGTGCAGCAGAGTACATCAGCCAGATTCAAGGCCTGAAATCGGAAGGCGAAGAAATGTGATGTGGATTTTTCAGGAAAATCCTCGGCCACCTTCTACTTGATGGGTCTTCCAATGGAGAAGTACGAGGGCTTGATGCGGAGCTTGGAACGTGAGACTAAAGGAGGCATTAGGAGCCTAAAGATGAAACCAAAATTACTGCTAGAAGAGAAAAGGGTAAGGTCTACTGAGGAGCAGAGGGACCACCAACCACTGAAGGCATCAAGGAGATACGAGTCAAATGGTAGGTCCAAGGCCACCAATAATGTTCCACGGGAAAGCCGAAAGCAAAACAAGACGGAGAAGAACTTCTGGTGCTACGTTCGTGGGGCCATGTTTCCGGTAAATTGGCCGAGGACAATATGAGAGGTGAGGAGAGAAACGCCACAGCATCTGCACTGACGACGGGGAAGAGAGCCACGCCGGCCACTTTCACCATCTGAGTGCAAGAATTTTACTCTCACCCTTACTATTCCAGAGGGCCAATGGATGAGCTGGACAAAAGAGGAGTCAAGGTCACTTTGCTGTTGTCTCTCAGAGGGAGGGTGGAATTGGTAGCCTCCTAAAGTAGGGGAGGCACAGAAGAAGAGTAAACGCAATGCAAACGCAAGGGGCCACTCTCCTCTCAAAACCCTTTTGGGGCACCAACTGAAATGTGCCTCCATTTTGTACTGTGTGGGACTGGAATTTTTACGTTTTTTTTAAAATTAGGGTTCCCCTGGTGATTCTCTTGAAGGGGCTGAGTATAGAGAAAGAAGATAACCACAGAAATCTCAATGATACCCTCCTCTTGTGTTGGAAAATGAATGATATAACACGTATCAGGAGAACTAAATGGGAAATGAGTTGTCCATGTGGAAAGAAAACTGAATACAGAACATCATTGCCACTCCCCATGCTCACGGTATGTAGTTGTAGTTTAATTTCCACAGCACTCCAAACGATCCATATCACTTCAAAAAAACTTCTGTATCTCAGGTGGGTGAAATTTTGGTGAAACACATGAAAATGTCAAAAGTTGTGTCTAAGGAATACAAAGCCGACTAGCTTAATATGGAAGTGATGAAAAAAGTATATGAAACCTCTAGCATAATGCTGGAGGGCTCCCTTCTGTATGCATATAATGATGATGAAAGAGAATATGGCCACGGCTCAAGAAGTAGAATCACTTGGCCCACTTTAACAGAAGCAAGAGTAAAATAAGAGAAGACAAATGAAAAAAGGTGCCGTTTCAATATCTGCTCCGAAAACATTGTCTAGGTTTCCTGGGTTTTGGTCAGGAAGGGGTTTAGGAAGTCCGAAACTTGCTGATTCGTGGCAGCAGATGAGAATTCATTTTCCCATTTTTTTTACTAAATCGGTTATATACTTACAGCACCAAGTGACTGCTCCATAGTGAAATATGGTGAAAAAATTAAATTATAAACTTGCCAGATCAATTTTTCTAAAATTGTAATGGACAGATTAAATGGCATCATGATTTTACGGCCTATATTATGAGACCATTAACATTATTTATAAGATCGCATATTTCGAACCCGGACACTTCAAAGTCCAACTGTTTCAGTCCTTGGCATTTTAAAATAAAGAAGTTGTACTGTAATTAAAAAAAAATGAAATTACACCATCAAAACCATGTTCAAGGACTTTTTCTGATGACTAACCTATGAGCTATATGAACTCTTTAAGGCATATCTATTGGCTCATTGTTGAAGTGCTCTCCTATGCAGAGGTCTAGGAAACCGCTTTTTATTTCTTTAAGAGCCCTGTTGGAAGAAGGGAAGAGAGGGGAGGTACTACCACACTAACAGATAGATAATCGATCAAATTAATTATATTTTTCTAAATAAAAAATGCACTAAAGTTCTACAACTTTTGTGTCCTATGAATTCAATTAACTATGTATACAGAATGCTTTTATTTTTCTTGAAAAATAAATATTTACAGGAAGACTAGACAAAACAATGATGACCTACATTAAAATATAACAATTAAAATTCTGAAGGTTTTACAAAAGCATCCATCAGACAAGTCATATTTTTTTCATTTACTGTATCCTTGTATTTCACATACATATGAAAATTAAGATGAATCCAATACACAAGAAATGCATGATATGTATGTTGAATGAAAGTTATCTATTTATTCCTAAACATTAATCTTGATTACATCCATATAAATTAATGGACCTGACCTTTGAATACTTTTTGTGAACATTTGGTGTGCATGAGGAACTTCCAAGTTCTTTGACAAGTAGGTTTCACTTTTACAACTTTTTGTAGATGCATGTTGCTAGGGTTTACATTTACATTTTTTTCACTCCTATACAGTGACTCATCTCAGGTAGTAAGCATCTTTTTGTACATATTATTATTGTTATTAAGCATTTACATCAAGTAAAATTTCAAACTTGAAGCCTCTACAAAGCATCAGGTCTGATTGCAGTCACATCACCCAGAGACTTGAGATGTGTTGTGCAATTACCTCACTCTACTGACAGATCATCAAGTGCACTGCATGAATGCAGAACAACCCAAGGAACATGCAACAAGTGTAATCACCAGTGCACCCAACAGACTCAGTTTGCACTGGAGCAAAAAGTGAGCCCTTCAAGCACTGAGGACACCTAGCAACTACATACGTCACAACCTGGCTGTATCTGCCTCCCTTCACTAGGGATATCTCCATATTGGTTTATTTTTCCATCCTCTTCATGCTCACGGATTACTTTTGCACATTAAAATTCTGCATTAGCAGAAGAAGCATTGATTTAATCTATGGTTGAAAGAAAAGGTTTTGAACTCACCATTGAAGAGGCCTTCAAAGCTCTCGCCAAGGGCTTTGATTTCATTCCTGACGATGTCCTGGCCCTGAGGGGAAGTGCTGGCAAGGACAACCTCCCCCGTGTGGTGGAGGTGCTCCACCAGAAGCTCTCCCTGGGCCTTCTTGTTCAACAGCGCCTGAGGGGGGAAATGGCGACGGCCGTGCTTTTATCAGACAGACACTGGAACACACACAAAATAACACCTCCCTCCCTCACTTGCCCACCACTCACACACACACATGATTGTTCCTCGAAAATGATCACTCATTACAGTCACTGATGTAACATGAAAAATAAAAAGAATACATTCTCTCCTTGTTTCTCATGAAGAAGTGCTTCAATAAAAACAGTCAATATTGCCACGGGGTTAGGCTATTAAAATGCATTCCACTCATCCATTTAAAAATAAATTTAAACCCTATGATTCATGGAAGAAAATAATTCTAACCAGCCATAATGTGCTTATTACAGAACTACCCATTTTATATTCATAAAATTAATTCATTTTTTGGGGCTATTTATCAGTTATTTTTCTAATGAAAAATTCTGTTTTATGAAATTAACCAACAGAACCGTTACCAATATGATATCTTTCCTACACATGCCTGGAGCAATAAAATACACATGCATATACTAGAGGGCCACAGGGAAGGAGCACAGAATCACCATAGGATTCATATTCAGGAGCAATGTGATGAAGCAACCACCGTGGCCTAATTCCCGGCCTTTCCTCCGGAGGGACATGACGTAAAGAAAGCAGCATCCAATTAAAATCCAATCGGGGAATCAGGAGGAGGAGTTTGAGAGGAGAGGAAGCAGCAAAGACGAAGAATTACCTCCAGAGGGGCAACCGCGCTTTCAATCGCAAGCTTGTCACTCAGAGAGCGCTGCTTCATGGCTGGCACTTTCTCCCTCGCACGGCCAAGCCAAGCAATGAGGTCATCCTGGGCCTCCTTGTACAGCCGGTGATATCTAAACTGATCCTGCCTCTCTACCAGCAACACCTGGAAGAGAATTGCATTGGAAGGGTGGGGTGAGCATGACTTTCAGGGGCTCAAGTTTTCACGTAATGAAATGCATAACTTCTATGGTGTACATAATAGCCTATAATATGCATAAATTAAAATTACCTTAATCTTTTCCATCAGTGCATCAAATTTATTCAGGATTTCTTGGGCTTGAGATGCAGCGAGGCTCTGCTGACCACTGGCCAGCATTTCAGCTGCTTTTGATTTCAGACTCTCAACTTCTATCTTCTCACAGCGTGCTTTTTCATCCAGGCACTTGAATGTAAGGGAAAGGCATAATTATTTAATTTCCATCAGTTGCTTTCATTTGAACCCAAGGAAAATTTAATATTAAAGTTTAATAGTTTTTAGGGATTGTTCATATTATTTTAATATAAACTAGTAAGATTTTTCTGTGAAACCTATGACACTTGCTAGCAAACGATAGAAAAGGCAAGTGGGGGGTAAGAAACACTTTGAGGTGGGTGGCGATAGTTTACTGTTTAGAAAATGCACGGCCAAATTCATTTTCCCGTATGACGTAACCACCCCAATTCTTAAAATCTTCAAGCTGGTGTTAGATCACCAAACCTAAGGAAGATTGTGATTATAGTATAATAATAATTAATATGTTTTCAATAGATTTAAAAATGATACTTTAATTGTTGCATCCAATAGTTATTCATTAATTGGTTAATAATTCTTTTCTTGTATAAAAACTTTCACTTTTTTCTTAAATACCTAATTTGATACAATGGCTTTTAAATTTGGCTGGTAAGTCCATTGTATATTCTAACACCCATTTCGCAAGGACCTAGCTTTGCTCTGTTAGTCTCATCACAGAAGTATAATGGAAACTTCCTTGGTTTGAATCTATGAACTTTGGAAATTGCAACAAACAAATTGATATGTTGCACAAAAAGTAAATTTGATTTTAAACATACACATGTAAATGGGAGGATGAGTAGTTTTTTAGAAATGGGCTGAGAGGGAGCATGGTGAGGCATTCGTGTCATAATCTGGATTGTGAGTTTTTGCAAAGTGAAGATCTTTGAAGCGTGCGATAATGAGCCCCAAAACATTATGTTATATGACATGATTGAACAGAATGCACCATAATATAAAATTAGTAGGATATTTATGTCAACTGAGTTTCTGAGATGGCATAAGAGATAACGGTTAGTTTGTTAGTTAAGACCTCAATATTTATGTCCCATGACAAGTTGTAATTCAAGTATATACCAAGAAATTTTGTATAGTTAACATTCTCAATAGAATTTTGTCAATATTAATTAGCATGCTTTCCCATAAATTGCTGTTGCAACCAAATTGAACGATATTTGACTTTGGACATTTAGATTTAGTTCATTATCATGACACCACTTTAAAATGTTGTCATTTGCTGTTATTGAGTTATTGATTAGGCTATTTTGCATTGGGGCAGTAAGTAAAACATTGGTATCATCAGCATATAATATTAATTTTCCATCGGGCATATTTTTGAAGGATAATGTTAAATCGTTTATATAAATCAGAAATAAGACTAGGCCTAATATAGACTCTTGAGAGTTACAACTAATGTTGTGGCAGTGCTGCTGGAAGAGTATCTGTTGCCATTAATAGTGAGTGAAACAGTTTGAGTTCGACTACTAAGGCATGAGTGAAGCCATTTATTTGCACTACATCTTACTCCCAGTTGGTTAATTTTTCTGACGAGGCAAGAGTGATTTACATAGACAAATGCCTTAGAAAAATCATAAAATATCCCTATCATTTTTAGTCTTAGGTCAAGTGAGGACAAAGTGAAATCAGTAGCGTGAAACAAAGCAGATGAAGTAGATAGGTCTTTTTGGAATCCATGTTGATTTGATGAGAGCAAGGTATGTTTTTCTAAATATGAAATTAATTGGATACAGAACACTTTTTCAAGTACTTTGGACAAAAGATTTCGCAGAGCTATTGGTTTATAATTACTCAAATAATTAGAGCAGCCTTTTTTTCTATATAAAGGGACAATTTTGGAATGATTTAAAAAAGAAGGGAAAATCCCTTGTTTAAGTTATTCATTAATTAATTCAATAATCATAAGAGAGGTTCTTTCTTACAGCCATAGGAAAGATATAATATTCTCCCAGGGATGTCATCCGGGCCCAAAGAACTCTCGTAAGCAAACGTTGAAATTATGGCTTTTAATTCAGGTTCAGTGCAAGTTCTAATAAAGAATGAAGAAGCTGAATGAGGTAAATTGTGGGGCTGAGTTTGTGGAAGAGTTAAACGGGGAGTTGCTGGTGATTTTATTGTGAAGAGGTTGTTGAATTCATTTGCTAAATCAGAACACTTAACAATAATTTTTATTTCATCATTCTTCTCTTAGGAAGGAGGGGGAAGGCAAAATTAAACTATACTGAAGATAGGCGTGAAAATATTGAAATCTTGCATCAAATGAATTTGTACTACATATATACTCTGGACCCATCATACGAAAGTATATGAATGTGTCCTGGTATTCTAGTGAATAAAATCCTCTTTGAGTGTTATGTCTGTTTTCTGAGTGGTCATGGGCCCACTCTTATTGATGACAATAGAGGGAGATGGTGAGATATGTTTTAGATTTAGGACTCAATTAGGATATAATTTACTTCAGAGTAATTTTAATGGTTTTCACCAATTATTATTTTTTCCATTTTGATCATGAAATGTGTCTGGGAAAAAGGGTCCCTTATATTGTGCCCTTGCTCAAGACTCTCTTTCCATCAACTTCTCATAGCGTCTCCCTTACCGATATGAAGTGGGGCTAGTTACAAGGGCTAATTATTTGTCTAACTTTGACTCTCATTGCCTTTAGCATTCAGAGTGATGCTATTGACATCACCAACATGGAAAACCATGCTCAGTGCTATGACAGAATAACCACTTGTTATAAACCAATAAAACTCTACTCTTTCCCCTTTGAGATTGAAAATGGATTAAAATGTCACTCATTGCGATGAGATTCTCAAAATCTCATGCGCTCATAATTGAAAATATATACTGTTCTGATTGTGAATATTAATATAATGTACACATTTTTAATAGCGTGACTCACTATTTATTAACAGTTTTTTTCAAAGAGGCCAGACCAATAGCTATGCTATATTCTGCTTCTATTTGTACCTTCAACCTTTCCAGCTGGGACCTTTTCTCAGACATTGTTGTTTGATACTCAGAGAGCTCATTGAAGACTCCTTCTATGTATTCAACTGTTTTATTCAGTTGATGTATTTGCTCCAAAAATCCAGCCCATCGCTGAATGGAATCATCAAGGTTTGCCTGAAAGAATGAAGAGGGTAACATGATTGCCAAAATTGAATCAATATTATCAGTTGATCCATAATAGCTTATTTCACAGCTCTGAAAATTCTATCATGAATCAAAAAACCAATGCAATGTGATATGAATTAATTGACAGCAATTTTTGCACCAAAGATTGAAATATTACCTTGATTTCAACCATTTTTGAGGCCAGTACACTCCATTCCTCTTGCAAAGCAGCTAATGACTGATTGATGGGATCATGGCCAGAGGGAGCTGTGTTTGCAAGAACATTTTGTGCCAGCTCAACTATTCCCTGTACTTTCGAAAATCCCTCTTCCTTGTACAGCAATGAATCCTGTAAGATCCACATTTGCATTACTCTGGTTGCAAGCTGGTTAAGTTTAAATTAACATATATAAAAATCAGATTAGCACCAGTTACCTGAATTGTTTCAAGTTTCCCCTCCAGGTCTTTCTGAGATGATGCACTCAAGTCAGAGCAATAAGAAAGTTTGTTTTTTATATCCTGAAGCCATTGCGTGCACTCTGCCACGTGGCTATCAAATTCCTGATGAGTGGAAACGTATTGATTCCAGCGGCTGGTTAGGTCCTGTGTAGGAGATGAAGACATTTACACCATTAAATAAAACCATAAATCTGAATCCGTCCACTTAACACAACATTAGCCTCACTAAAAATCTCACACACGGCTTACCTTAACCTTGTGTGAAACTTGCTGGTATTTCATACCCAACTCTGATATCTGAGAGCTACGGGCACTGATGGAACCCTTGTAAAGTTGCTGGGCCCTCTCCGTAACAGCGTCAATCTCAAGTTCTTTGGCTCGAACCTCTCCTTGCAAATTCTGCAATGGGAAGTAAGCAATAAAGCAGGACACATTTCAAATGAATAAATTAAACGATTCCGAGTCAAAATATTTTTCCTTTTTTTCCCCCACATTCAAGAGGGGGAATTTATGTTTCGATTTCAAGGTGGGCGAGGCCTCTGCTTCTCCACAAAAATTATAAACTAGTACTAAGAGGAAATTATTTAAAATTGAAATGACGATGGAAGAAAGATAAGGTTTACACGTGGGAGGGCAAAGGAGAGTGAATAGGTGAAGCATGGGATGAAGGAATGGAATCACACGCTAGGAAATATGAGAAAGGTGTGTTAAGTTTGGAATAAGAATTTTATATGTACATAGCATCCCGCCACGAGGAAGGGAGTGTGGGGGTGGGG
>LYUA01001810.1:90876-113465 GCA_002093875.1 Calopteryx splendens | reverse complement strand
TTGGGTGCCGTGTAATGTAGCTAATCATCTGAAGATTTTAATTCCTGTAGGAAATCAAAATTTTCTAAATCAACATTTTCAAAACACTTGATGTTGTTTGTTCACTCATATTTGCATTAACTGTCATATGTAAAATATCTTCATTTATTTTTAGTAAAATGACAACTTTATTCCCAAGTTACGAGGGTATCCCAAGATCATTCACTCATTGTTTTGGAGATTTAAACATTTGTGCTCACAAACAACAATAATGAGAATACATGAAGACAGCCAATAGGCTCCCTAGATTGATCCTGTAATTGGTGAATGAAGTATACCAACTAAAGATTCATTGCCAAATTACATATATGCACGTCATGCTTAGGAATTATGAAACCACCTGAAAAAAAGCACTTTTCAGGGTACCTAATGTTTGGCATGAGCTGCACAAATGGGAAATGAATTTAGAGCATTTAAAATACATGGAAGAAAATTTTACAAATAGTATTAAGGAAGTAAAGGAAGGCAAGGCATCCATTCAAAATACACCAGACAAATATGATAACCCAATGAGCACCATTTTTGACAAATATAAAGTAATGCCCTAAAGTCAGATGTTGCGACAGGCCTTTGGGAAAGAGAGGACCTTATGGCAGAGGGAATGAAAACTTCCCCAGCACACAGGAAAAGACGGAGGAGTTGACGTAAGCCCTGAATTGCATGAGATAATGACACTTGCAACAATTATGAATTCTTTGGATTGATGTGAGTAGGGTGGTCGGAATGAAATGCAAACTGACTGCACATTGAGCCCACTTCATTAAGGGAGTGGCAGGAGATTTTGTCTTGATCAATTTTGACACTGACAAAAGATAAGAGGGCATTTAAGGACAAAACGAAAACATTATGTTCAAGAGACGATAATTCATTTGGGAAGTTCTGATGAGAAAATAGAATTCTAGGAATATTTACTCTTCCTTAACTTCAAGTTTAAGATTGCAGACTATTGACACCCTAGTAGCAGAGAACATTGTTTCAACGTTGCATGCAGGTGCATGATGTTACTTTGTGATGTGGATGCTGTAACAATGTCGCATCAACCTCCAACTGCGATGTCGTGGGGTAATGTTTGTGCAACATTAGCCGCCACAACGAATGCACTCTTGAGAGTCAGAGTTATTCCATTCCTCACCAGGTGGCACTGTATTAATTCAAAAAACAATTGCAGAACCATGCCAACCTTTCTATATGTATTGTCACTGAGTTGTTACACCACTTTGAGCCTGGACCTCATAGTTATTTAGAAAGAATATTGAAAATGAAATATTTTGGTATTTTTAACCTGCCCTGGAGGTAACTTCATAATAGCAAGTGAAACATTGCCTTCAGGATATTGGCGACCCAGCATGGAGAAATCTCTCCAAATAAATCAATTAGTTTTAAAAGAGCTCTCATTTCAGTGTGGGGATACTAATTTCCCGAGAGATCAAAATAAATTTTGGACGCCACAATGTAATGTTGCGACAAGTTGTGTGGTGGGAACTTTTTTATGTCATTTTTATATGCACGCAACCACCAGAGAGCACCAGAGACAGCATTGCAACGTTGCACATTTGGCTCTTCCTATTGTGATGTGCATGCAGAGTTGTGATGCCATCTGCTACTAGGGTAAGAAACAGTCTTCCGCTTCAGTGAAAAGGAAGGATTTTAATAGAGGTTGTATATTGTTCATAAGTATGATCTGAATAACTTAAATTTTAGGTCAAGTTGGTGATACTTTTATATTTCTCCTGCAAAAGTAATGTGAGCAACATCATGCTTAGAAAAAGAAGTAGCTCAGAAACTGTAGACATATGTTGCACCAAAATGATGCTAAGTTAAGTTTATTTGCTTTAAAATGTTCCTTCATTTCAATTTTTAATATATTATTATTAATTGAAAGGAAGTTATTATTATTATTAATTATTTACTGGAAGGAAAGTTTCTTCAAGGAACACTGTCAATAAGATGAAATAAAGTTCATTAGAATATATTATTATTACTACTATATTAGTATCATTATCCATCAACCAGTTGATGTCAACAACCTTCTTTTTGTCAATTTATTATTATCATTGGTAATCCACCGGTTAAGGTAGTTTTCTGTTGGACACACCCCAACAGTAAACCTGTCTTCATTTCTGCATACTTCACCTGCCTCCCTTCATTCCATCTTCAACATGCATAATCTTCATTCCTCCCTCTCCCTCGCAAACACAACATTCTACCCTCTTATATCACATTCTTCAACAAACTATCTTAACAAAAATGAATGAAAAATATTTCCGAAGTTACTCATAGCACTTTCTAATTTCAAATTCCCTTGAAAACTATCCAGTCCCCCTACCCAATGTTTAACAACAAAAAAGAGGTCCTCTGGGAAAATTATAAAAGTTGTTTCCTCATGAAATTTGTTAACAAGGAATAGGACACCTCACATGGAATTCCATCCTGTACGATGAAGAAACTTAAATTTTACAAACAGAAAACCATCAAGTAGTCCATCAGAGCCCTACCTAGCAGTACCTAACTGTCTCATGGGCTCAATAAGGTTGGCAATAATAATAATAAGTGTTATTATTATTACTAATATTCACTTCAACACTCACCTGACACCTTTTGAGTATGCTCTGATGTTGATCAACAATGTTCTTGAGGAGCTGTTCGATTTTGTCATTTTTCTCAGGCAGGCTGTCCACTTTGTCTCTGAGGCTGATTATGTCCTGTTGGTGATTGGACACATCATGCAGAAGGTTGCGATACGTCTGTAATTTGGCTCGTTTTTCATCCAGCGTCGTTTTCAGTTCAATCTCTTGGGGCAGTTCCACCTCCTTCAGCCATTGCTTCAGGCTTGCACTGCACTCTTCAAATCCTGTCCATCTGGTATGGAAAGGCAAGTACAGTTAAAGCACAATATTCACTTATTCATTTGCTACATTCATCAATTGACTTAGAGTGTGATATAGCACAGAAGGAGAGGAAGTTAAAGAGTGTAAAGACGCATAAAGTAGTGAATATAAAATATCAATGTCAGCTTTTGTGGTTCAAACGAAAAAGTTATTCAGTAAACCACAACACATTTATGTTACAATCTAATTCCACAGAACTGATCATAATGTGGAGACATTTTAAAATGAACCTAATAACATGAAGAAAATTTTTAACTATTGTAATTGCATAATAATTCAGCAACAATTGAAATTTAAGAGCAAGTTACCATCAGAGCTAATCTCACAGCATGCAACAGAAAACAGGGGATAGTATTTGCACCAGAAATCAACGGTAACTCAAATTTGGGGTGTAGTGAATGATTACCGTAGTAATTTTGCTTGCAGCTCCCTCTCCCTGCTGGAAGCGCTGTCGAACAGTGACTCAAAAGCCTGCTGAAGTTCCTGGAGCTGTAATCTGATGGTCTCCCGTCCCTCAATTGCCGTCGTTGAATAAGCCTTTTCCCCCAGCTCCACCGCACTGTTCAGCAGAAGCAAGGCATTCGGTTTGTCAGCGAGGAGCTCCTTCAACCCGGTGATGCACTCTTGAAGGTCTTGGTGAGCAACCACAGAGTCTCCTTCCAGACACTTTGACAGCTTCTCTTGCATTGATGAGAGCCAATTGGAGCAGTCGTTGTATTTCCTAAGGTGGGCTTGGTGGTCTGCAACTGACTGCTCACATTTCTTCATTATTTCCTGAGGAAATGGAAGGTGAGTGGATTGTGATGAATTTTGTTTAGTTTGAAATTGGTGCAGTATTAACTCAACACCTTGCAGTCTCTTTGGCTATCCACTTATCGCTCACAATTGATTTATTGATACATTTTTTGAGGAACAAAACACTATAGTATGGCATGTATTGTATTAATAATGTTTACAGGCTCATCCCGGCCAATTTTCTTCGTTGCAAGAGTCACAACTTTTTCCCATACTTTACTACAAGACACCTTTACAGCTACACATTACGTTTCATTCTGTAGTATGCACTGTGAACATGAAAGCCATTTGATGAATAATTTCAATTTCTGATGATTTTGAATGAAATTATTTACTTTTTCCAAAAGCATATGAAAGGAATGAAACTTCAATCTCTGTCCTGAATGAAAATGTCACAATATGTTCACATTAATAGAAAACAGATAAGGTGCAACAATGAAAACTAGCCATCTCAAAAACTATTGGAATGAAAAATGGCTACAGATTTGTATGAAAGGGGTTTTGTGAGAGAAAAAAAAATTATTATTGCTCATTTTTAAGTTTTTGAGTTTACGAACATATTTCTATAAGATTTAAGTCATTCCTTTACCAATTCTACCCTAAATGTAGTACTGTTAAGGAGCACAGTGAATTGGATTAATGAATTAAAGTTTACTTATATTTAAAAGAACGGCTATTTTTACTCAATGGGAACTTAACATTGGTGATTTCACAATGTCATAATTATCTATGCACACATAATTGCACACTAATCCCCCAAGGACCCAAGGCCTGTCTGTCACACCTTTTCAAAGAACTTCAAGTTGAGCTAGAAAGTTGAAATTCAGCACATTGATATTTGGTAAAAACCAACTGGAAAACTAGACAAATCTAAAAGTCAACAGATATACAAGGTTTCAATGGCCAATATTAACATTGGCCATTAAAACCTTGACACCTCTTGATTTTTCCACGAGGCCAAACTAGAGGTCCATTATAAAATCTAATAGTGTTTACTTTGAGGTTTTTTTTTTTATCTGTACTTATTGGAAAAATAATAAAAAATAAGAAAAGCATTGAATACAGTGCAAAGGCTTCACTTTTTGCTTTTAATTACTTGCGTTTGAGCTACGATAATGGGACCTGAAGTATAAAGTAGTGAAAGATTTAACTATTCTAATTCTACTATTGCCTTTGCATACCTCACTCAAAGAATTGATTTGTAAATGTAAGTCTTGCAGAATCCATAGGATGTACTCCCACCCTTCCTTCCTTTGCCCCCCCTCCCCCCTCTCTCCCGCCCACGAATTGCTCGCGAAGCGCCTTGAGCCTTCCTCCCCCTCCCCCACCATCGCCTTCAAAATGACATAATTCATTCATTCCTGGAACATTGACAGACCTCGACAGCAACATTGGTAGCAACATAGCATAAATCAATTTCGAAGCAGATTTTATCAACGTTTTGGTCAGTTTTGGCCATAGCTGTGCCCTTATATTGCCTTTTGAGCTTTTACCACTGTTGAATGGGGAACTTTGAGTTGAGATAGAGAGTTCATACATTGATGGATAATTGGACAAAACCAACCAGATAATTATTAAATTGTGTATTTATTTATTTAATAGATTATTTTTACCCCATATTTATCAAATACTAATTCCATAAGAAGAACACCGATTCAAGTGCATTGGTTTTCTTTGTGCATGTTTAAGGAACTTCCAATGATTGAGCTTCATATGAGCAAAAATTGAGTAAGAATGAGATATTGCAACACATTCCTAGACGAGGAGATGAGGAGATAGGGGATGGAGAGGAGCAAAGAAGATTAAACTACAGTGCACTACAGTGGTTTACGTCATGAATTACTTCACACGTGACAAAAAAAAACTCACCTTAGCTGTGACTTGAATAGATTGGAATCTGGACGTTATCTGCTGGACGTTTACTGATATGCGAGTTTCCCCACTTTTTTGAACCAACTCTGTTGATGAGTCACGAAGCTTATCAAGTTCTGCATCATTTTGTTGAACACTTACAATCAAAGACTGAAAACCAAAAAAAGTCATCATATTTCTATTTTCAAGCCACCAATAGAGATAGACATTTTCCTGAACTAAATAAAAAATATCGCTTCAAAGGCACAAACAAAATTTGTTTCGAAATGTCAAATAGTCAAATGGAAAGAACACACAATGGCAACAGAAAACGCTAAAAAAATGGGGTTAATCACAATCGTAGTGAAAACAAATTTAAATTTTGGTTACACCATGACAGAATAGTACAGCTAAACAAAAAAGCACAATGCATAGCAAATTTTCTGGTAGATCCTTCAACAAACACAATTTCTGAAGACTTACTCAAGATACAAACTCAAATTTTGAAATAATGGACACAAATAAAATATTAACTAACAAATAAAATTCAAATTTATGCAAATTACATTATGCACAGTGTACCTATGTAATATTTTTGCAACAAAATGTTGAAATTAAAGGATGTCTTGATGTTACATTACATGCTTTTCAAAATTTAGGCTATTTTCTCTTATTAATCTAAAGAAATAATATGAAACTACAACAGGAAAAATTTACTTGACAGAAAACAAGGCGAGCAACATCAGTTTTTTACTCCCACAGAAGAAGATTGCAACCATATGTGGCGATGCACAGTAAATGCTGGTACAAGAAGTGCCATTAAATGAAAAGTCCAATGGGCTCAATGGTCCCCAATAGTACACACACCATGAGATAGAAGGCTGCATGAAGGTGGGTGGGTGAGTTAAGGCCTCCTCCACCCGGAAGTCGTCATCGCCCACATCCTCCCCAATGGCGGAGGATAACCATCCCCCCCTCCCCCCCCTCAGTCACCACACACACACACACACACACACACACCACACGACCACCCCACCTCTTCCCATCGCTGCTGCCACCACCCCTCGGTGCTCGGGATATCATTTAGAACCATCAATTTTTTAGGGAAGCTCCACGTCAACATACATTTTTAGGGAACTACTTTGCCCGAGCAGTTTGAGAACATTTGCAAGGGGAGCTTATTTCAGAAAAAGGAAGAAGGCACTTGGCATCACACACACACACCTTGTGAATGAAATACATATTATCATTTTTTGAAGACATTTCAATTCATTTTAAATTAACCAAACTAAAACCATTTTAACTTTCCTATTACAACTTACTGTGTATTAATTCATACTTATTATTTCTAGCAAAATTGGTTGCTTGCAATTAGTGTAATGGTTTTGACTATCGAAGTTTAAAAACAGCATAGATTAAAAAGTGTCATTCTTCATTTAAGCCACATAGGAAAAATAAATGCTTCCTAAATACTCAAATAGTTATAGCTTGGAATACTAAACTTTCAGAATCAATGAATAATACCGATGGCAACAATGGGAAGTTAATTCCGGTGAGATGGACACACAGCAAAGGGGATGGGGAGGGGGGTTCGAGTGGGGGTCAGGCACCTCCCCAACAGAGAGAGATGGCGCACAAAATCTTTAGTGTGAAAGTTCTTCTCGACACGAATGGACCATAACAAACAAGGTGTTCAATCAAACAAAGACAAAAGTTGGCTGCCTCCGGGAATGTCGTGAAAACGTAACTCGAACTAGCTGGGTTCGTTTAGATGATAGAAACACATGCACCATAAGACCCCTCTCCCACTACACAGGTAACGGCTTTTCACCTCACCCATATTGCCTCCAATGGACTCCCTAAACCTGAAAATTCTTCACCCATGTTATTAAAATTCAAAGAAAAAATGTATATGCAAAATGAATTTTTCTTTGATCCCAATGACATTTATTGCACAAACATTTTACCGTGAATTATAATGCTACAGTCTTACTAAAAATCATTAGGTATACTATAAGCAAAAGAAATAGAAATGCTACAGTTAATACTTCAAAAAATAAGTATGAAGAAATAATAATGAAATTTAATTACAGTAAAACCTCTCTCTATGGAAATGGACCAACTTTTTTGGGATTTTGGCAAATGGAGGTTCACTAGGAAGAGGTTCCAGTGACATGACGACTTGTTTTCTTCCTATTGGCCCTCTTTGGCATTGAAATGTGCTGCTATCTTTTTAAACACTTTATTTATAAATTTAAATGCACAAATTTGTGATTCCACCTATTTTTTATGCATATAATTATAAAAAAAGGAATAAAAATTAATATACATACTTTCTTAATCATTCTCAGCTGAAAAAAATTGCCTATTTCTGTCTCTTATAATTTTTTTCTGGAATTCCTTTGAAATAATAGTTTCTATCTTATGCAGTTGAGAAATACTCAGTACTGCAGTCATCCATATTTTTAAAAATCTTTCTATAATTCCCAAGGCTTCTTGAACCTCTTTCTTGGTTGGAACTGAAAAGTATTTTCTCTCTTTCATCCTCTCCTTCTTCCATGTATTATACTGCACTCTTGACTCCTCTCCAACTTCTTCCTCCATTTCCCCCACCATCTCACCCTCATTGGCGGGACATGAGCGATTAGGCCATTGTCAATGTTAACAAAGCCATCAAATGAAGCTTGAACATTAATTATTATATTCATTTCTTACCATTCAATTGGTCCAATCTCCATCACACTGTCTTACTTAGCGATTCCCGCCATAAACCCTGCCTTTTTAAAGCATTTCTCAATGATCTCTGACTTAAAATAGTTCCATGAAAGCCATAGCCTATGCATGGCCTGCAATACATTCCATGTACACTTTTTTAAATCATTTTTTTCATCAACGTTCCTCAACATGCGAGTGAACAGTTGCTGTCAGTAATTTCTTTTCACAATAGAATTTCCCTTGATCTAATGGTTGTAATTTACTGGTGGTGTTAGGAGGTAAACGCATAGTTTTGATGTTACGCAACACAATCCCCTCAGTGTTATGGGCTGTTGACTGATCGATGATTAGGACTATTTTTCAGTTTCTCACTCCCATCTCCGAGTCCACCATGCCCAACCACTCACAGATCAAAGATGATGTCATCCATGAGTTTTTTGAGTTTTTGAATAAGCATGGAAGTTTTGTAAGGTTTTTAAAACATCTAGGCTTTTTATATTTCCCAATGATTAGTGGCTCCAATTTCTCAGAACTATCAGCATTAGCACAGAAAAGCACAGTAAATCTTTCTTTGCCTCTTTTTCCTCCATGCCGCAAGGTTGCCCTCTAACTGCTAGAGTTCTGTCGGGAAGTAAGTTGTATAAAAAATCCTGCCTTATCAGCCTTAAATATGTCTCTCTGTTTATACCCGACTAAAATGGTGTGCAATGTTTTTTCCCACTCCTCTACCAGTGTGTCACTTACAGAAGCTTCTTCCCCACACATCTTCAAAGTTATTAGATTCCACCGCACTTTAAACATCTGGTAACATTCATTTGATGCTTGAAAATCTTCTATTCTCATTTTCATTGCTACTTCTCTTGCCTTCTCTTGTAGAATAGGTCCAGATATGGGAATATTTCCGGCTCTACCTTCCATCAACCAATCAAATATACATTTATCCAACAGTTCACTGCTGGAGACTTTTTATTTAGGTGGCCTGCGTGTGCTGCTGCTCCTGTTTCTGTTTACGTTTTTGTATTGTAAAATGGGTGGACGTCAGGGTGGATGGTGGCATTCCCAATTTTCCAAATTCATCTTTTTTCCGATTCCCCTCATCAATGGCTCGGGAAATCACTAATTTAGTTATTTAGTTTTAATCGACAGCAGCTGCCTTTTTTTAGGATCTGTCCACTCCACCATGGGCCTAAAATTAATGAGGCCATAAATGCGTGCGTTCATATTTACTTGCACTGCATTTGAAAATATGACAAAGTATGCGATGAAAAATATTATTATGCTCTCCCAGTGCAATTCACCGCATTGTAAAAATAGGTTATCATATTCATAATAAAAGATGGTTAATGAGCAATAAATGGTGTACTCATGCAATTGTGAGTTAATTGTTCATTAAATAGAATGGAATTGTAGATAATAAAACCAAAACAGGTTTATCCAAAATTACAATAACCATAGTTTGAGCTCCGGATGATACGTTCTAGCTTGCTTGACTGCACCTCCAAAATCTGTTGGGGATTAACCAGCGAGAGAGTATAATTATACTGAAATTAGATTAAAATGAAAATGAAGAGGTATATCAGGTTAAACTCTCTTCAAAGGTCAATATATCCCGAAATTATTGAAATCTTCGGTTGCTGCTGAGATATTCATATCAGATGATTATATTGTATGAGAGTATAAATGAATTCGCAAGTCAGGTTTCTGTTGGGTTTGCAAAATTTATTAATATTAATTACTTATTAACACCATAGGGATATACATAACCTTGTGTTATTATGGGAATGAGGTATTTACCCTGGAAACTAGCATTACTGTACTGATCACCATGAATTTCTCTAATATCCCTGCTAATCGCAAGCACAAAAGTTGAATATTTTATTCCGTGGAGGTAGTTGCATTGTCAGGGGAGCATTTTCTCCGGACAAAATTAGTAGGTTTTTGAAATTATGGAGTTATGATAGGAAGAGGTTTCCCTATAAGATTGCGTACAATTTTTGGGAGGACCTAAGGGGCAGTACGAAAAATGGAGGTTTATGATAAGAGGAGGTTCATTAGGTAGAGGCTTTACTGTAATATGATTTTGCTTTTCAATCAAGAAAAGCTTAAAAAACCATGAAGGGAAAAAAGAAGTTAATGCCACATAAAATGTCCATCTGGAAAAGGAAATAACATTCAGAGAAAGGAAAGAATAAATAAGAGAGCAAATTATAAATTAGCAGTTTACTTCAGCAAATATCTTACTTGTTCTAGATGGTCAGCTAGGGTAACAATCTCCTTCACGTCCCTACTCCGGGAGTCAACTATTTTAATGAGATCCTAAGAGACAAACCATAAAATTAGCACATGTTCATAAGCACAAATATCCACATGAGTACTTTTAAAGAGTTAATACAGTTATAACATAGTTAGTTCAGTTACACACGGCATGTGCAAACTCATGATGAGGATGTTGATTTTAATATCACATTGATTGATTAAAATTTGAATCCTGTTAAAGTATTAATGAATGATTTTAAAATTCATCAAGGATAAAATTTCACTTTTCCCTGTGCAATGAATTATTGATGTTTATTGTTCAATAACAATTCAACTGGCAATTGGCTGGTTAAAGGCAAAGACTATTAACATAATGATGATTAAAAAGGATGAAAGGTATCTGCAAAGTTATAATTGAAATTTCATCAAAGGCAGGTAAGTTTAAAAACACATTCACTTGGTCATATCCATCCAAATATAAGTGTGACAGGGCAGGCAGTTAAACTGATGTTTTATTTTTCAGAATTGGAATTATTTTTAACAAAAAAAATTACTTGTTCTCATTAGCCTATTAAACATAAAAATTTTACCTGATACTTTTCAAGCTGATCTTCCTTCTCTTCTAAAGTAGACTTGGGTGTGTAGTTTTTCAATGTTGCTTCAGTTTCACCAAGCCAAGCTAAAAGTCTCTCAAATGATATGTCATATTCTGCCCACTGCTGTAATCTATCCTCTAGGTTATGCCTTACATCACCAACTGATGTGCTAAACTTGTCAAAATCAAATCTGTAAAAAGGAAATCGAAAACCACAACATTAGGGTTGCAAGGAATTTTTCAAAAACATCTCTTGAGGCGTTGGTTTCCAAAAGAGCCACACCCACGATACATGGATAAGTTTGGTCAATGTCAAATGCTTGAGCTTGACCTTTCTCACCTGAGGTTGGCCAAGTCCCTTTCCATTGCTTCTCTCGTCTTCTGTGGTAATTTTTCCGATCTGTTGACTATTAAATCTCCCAAGGATTTCAGTGTGTTCGATGCTTCCGATTTGCTTCCCTCCAGATCAATGACCTTCTCCAGGCGAGATTTAAGAGCAGGAACATTGCCAGTGTAATCTGGAAGAAGCGAGATGAAGAAAAATAATAAACCAAATGGCTATCATTGAACAGTGGAGGAGTGTCAACAGAGAGGGGCAACAGAGGAGGCAGGAATCCCTTGCGTGCCATGTCGACAGAGTGCTATCGGGACACACAACCAAATGTGCACCAAGAAAAAGTTCACAATCGTGTATCTACCACTCGTACGCAGAGGTTCAAGTCCAAACATTGTTGACTGTCCTGATGCGTGCAATGCAATGGTTCAAAGGCGAATGGGGACGGAGAGTGGCTAGGAGGGTCAGGAAGAATGGGATGATATGAAGCAATCATTCATATTGAACATTATTTTGGTGATGGATGCATAGTTTAAAAGAAAAAATGAAGTACCATCTAACAGGTTTTGTGTTATTTCTATGCAGGGGTCAGATATGACCCCATTCCGGCCACAAAGGTATAAATAGGTAAAGGTTCATGGGGAAGCAAAGCCTCAAAGATAAAAATCATCAGATCCATTCTTAACTGAGAAAAATGAAAAGGGGTCACATTTGACCCTTATAGACTTCTAGTGTCAAGCCATGAAGTAGTTAAAAATGAAAATATTGGATATGAGTAATCTCTAATGAACTCTTTCAAGTGGTTTTTGAGACCAAAAGTAAGAATTACATAATATGATTCAGGTTTGATGCTTACCAGAGTATGACGACAAACGCTCCCACAACTGCTTCTGAATGTCCTGGTATAGCTTCTGCAGATCCTGGAATTGCTGAGTTGCATCAAGAGATTCCTCAAGAGCTGTTATTGTCACCAAATAATTATTCACAAGCTTTTCATATCTCTTGTTGATTTGATCAGCGGCTTTTGGAATGTCCGCCTGGGTCCCTCGCAGCTGAGCAAGGGCCTGGGCTTTCTCGCAGAGAGACTCTATGATTCGCTTGTGAGACAGAACTTCTTGCAAATTTGTCTGTGGCAAGAGGGAAATCCAAGAAATTATTTAACTTTCAAAGGAATGCATTGAAAAGCAAAATTACCTCTCACCCCCTTTGCTTAAAATATTGATAAATATTTTAAGTAAACTGACAATAATGAAGAACAAATATATACCCAACAAATCTATGCAAATGTACAATATTACTTTTAAAAGGGGCTGCTTGAGACCACATTTTAAATATAAAAAGGGCAAAAAAATTCATGGTATATATTTTTGTTTTGCAATTGATATAAATTAAGGAAAGAAAAACATGGCATCCAGGAAAGATGACTGGAGAAGCACGAAGAAAAAGAATGAAGCCCAAGGAAGAGTCATTGCATTGACCTGCCCTTCTCAAGAAACCAATGAAAGAGTAGGCTCAAGAAACCAATGGATTAGCATCATATTATGGGTGTAAAATTATTCAAAAAATTGCCTGTTGATAAACAAAATGAACCTCTAGTAAGGTTTAAGAGTAAATTGAGTACTTGACTTATCAGCAATCCATTTTATACACTTAAAGAGGGTCTGGAGTTAAACCAGTTGGCTAAGTTAGAACTAGCATACCCCTCTGTATATCTTGACAAGATCTTTAGTGTTTGTAATGCTTCTGTGACCAATAAAATTATTATTATTATATATTAAAATCCTCATCACACCACCACAGAAACATATATTTTTTAGGAATTATAAGCCTCCAAAAAGGTGAGGACTTTTGTAATGACTTATGTTGAAGGTATTCCAACTAAGAAAACAACAGTATAAACATACATACCTTATGCTTCAGTAATCTTGACCTAGCTTCCTGGGGTGAGGCTGATGCTGATGGCTCCTGATGAAGAGATTTCTCAGCTGCTTCAAGCCAAGCCAACGTTTGATGCAGGGTCTCCTGATAGCTGCTCCACTGAAGGGATTGGGCATCCAACTGCTTCTGATATTCCGTCAGCCCTTCTTCTAATTTTTCCCACCTTAGTACCAATGAGGACCAATATCAGTACCTACTAACTCACAATCTGGACCATTCCATTTATCATGTCTATGGCCTTGAAATCCATTCAAAACCCAAAGCAGTTAAAAAATTACAGCTTGAAGACTAGGGATCATGAGTAAGGCCTCCTAAGTGGCGAGCCTCAAAAATGATAATGTTTTGACATCAAAGTCTAAGTGAGTAATTCCCAATTCTTGTATATAAAAGGCAGGTATCTTTGAAGCTGTGGTGCCAACGTTTCTTCGCTGTCGAAGCTAAACAATTCAGAGTCCTTACTGAATAGCCCCCTCACTTTTTAGTAAAACTGAAATCCTAAGATTTTTAAAGACAGGGGTAGAGCCGAAGGAAAGGACTGAGAAAAATATTTCATAATATGATTCAAGTAGGCAATTAAATAAATACAAATGTTAAATTGCATTTTATATTTTCCATGATAATGTGGAAACCAAAGGATGAGTGTTAGGGTGAAGTTATTCAATGAAATTATTAGTATGTACCAGCAACTAATGCCCAGAATTTATGATAATGAGAACAACCATTTGTTAGCTTAGAATTTCAGTAAAATTTGCAAACATGACCTAGTCAAAAAGAGAAAACTTTTGCTATTGAATTATCCTAGTACACTATTCAATCCCAGCAATTAGAAAAAATGTTATTAAAACTTACGATAGAATCGTTCATGGCCATATGAGGTATTACTCCTAAGGAAAATTAAATGACCACCAATAAATATTAACTTAAGTTTTACTAAAATTAAATAGGAAAATGAAAAAAATTGGCAATGGATGGTAATGTAATTAATTAGGTAACATCATACCTAATTTATGCATGGTCTACTTTCATATACTCAAACCAACCTTCAGATTGACCACTATGATTTAGATTTCATACTTTTTCATGCAAGTCATGAATGTTGTTTAAATTTTCACTAAGAGAGAAACTTTAATCAGTCTGTTGACTTTTTTTTTAATGTTTCATGACATTTAATTAATTTATTGGTTCATTTAGAAGATAGCACCTCAATTCATATATTTTATGCATAACGTTTAAGTTCATATAATGGAGTTACTATGGCTTCAAGCATAGAAAGGAGAGATTACCTCAATAGGAAATACATACTTGCAAGTGCCACACTATGTTACCTTTCTCTGGTCAGCCTCAGGTCTTGGCGAATCTTCTCCCGCCCCTGAGATGCTGTCACTGGGAACAGCCTCTTCCCTGCCGCATTAAGGGCCTCCAGCTTGTGTGGTGCCTGGTCCTTCTCCGCCAACAGAGTGCGGAGCCTCGTGTCCAGGGCCATGGCATCCTGCTGCCCCTTGCCGTCCTTCAGCAAGGTCAGCTGCTCCTCGAGAGGCGACAGCCACACCTCCGTCTCTCGCAGTCGCTGGTCGTAGGCCCGGTGGTCGTCCACCATCGCCTGACAGCGGTTGACGACCTCCTTGCTGAGGACGCGCAGCAATTCGTAGCGACTGCTGATCTGCGAGATGAGGGGCTTGATACGATCTGCCTCGCTGCGGTGGAGGAGGGCGTGGGAGCGGTCAACAAACGCATCGATGTCAGCCTCTCTCTTGGTGATGACATCACGCTTCTCGAGGTAGCTCTTCAGCTGCTGCTCCTTGTCGTTGAGGTCAGCCTTGTGCTCTTGATCTCGGAACACAGCCTCGTTGACCCTGATCCATTTGGTGAGGCAATCCAGTTGCTCCTCAAAGCCCTTCCAGTGCTTCAGCGATTCCTCCAAATTCCTCTCCACATCATCGACTGACGAATACAATGATTTCAGGTTGTTCTCATGTTCATCAACCTCTTTCTTCAACGATTCAATACCCTTTTCAGACGTGCTCCGAGATACGACTGCAAAAATATCCTTGACATTATTGAGAAGGATATTTCCTTGAGCTTGATTCTCCTTCAGGGCTTGGATATTGTCCAATCTCTTAGATATGTCAGATTTTTCTCCCATCACATCATTGCACTCCTGTAGCTTATCACTCTCAACATTGATCCAATCTTTCAAGGTCTTGCATGTGGTGATGAAATGATTGTGATCGGCTACACAACCCTCCAATTTATCCATGAGGTCCTTTGATTTCAAAACAATATTCTGGAATAGTTGCTTGATTGACTGGAAATACACATTCAAAGATTTATCCTGAGTCTGATCGATGAGAAGTTGGCCTTTTTCACAAACTGATTCCACCAGCTGCTGGTGGGACATGATGTCTTGGTGCATTATTTTATGGTTTTGGAGCAGAGCTTTCTTTTCCTGCAGAGAAGCTTTGATTTCATTGAATTTCTGCATTGCCACCTCTACATCATTCAACCACTTTGTCAACTGCTCTTGAGATTTACTCAACTCAGAAAACTGTAAAAGGCAGTGGTCCAGCTTGACCCCAATGGACTGGAGACTGTCCCCAAAGTTATCCCAGTGGCTTCGGAGGTTCCTCAGTTGCTTTCGAATCGTTTCTCTGCCCTCAGGTGATGTGTGCACATATAATTTCTCCCCCAAATCAACCAAGGCATCAAACTTGGGCATCTCATTCACTCTCAGCTCTGCAAGTTCCTTAAGCTTTTTCTGTCTTTCCTGTAAGGCGGACAAATCACCAATGATTTTGCATAGGCTATCAAGTTCATTCTCTGACCTCGATATCCATTCCGAGAACTCATTATAGTCTTCATCAAACTTAGAGTGCTCCTTGACAAAATGCTGGTATTTGGATATACCTTCCTTAGCAACATTTTTGAGTGCTTGATATCTTGTAGCAAGGTGTGAAACTTTAGCCGTGAGTTCCGTTTCTCCCTCAGCACCACACGATTTGCTTTGCTCCATAGCCTGTGAAAACTCATCTCCCTTGGCCAATATCTCTTCCTCCAGGCCCTTAAGCTTTTCCAAATGGGCCTTCTTGGTCTCCGTGTTCTGCCGAAGACTCTGGTCCTTCATCACGGTTTCCTTCTGTCTCAACCAAGAGGCAAGTTCCTCCACAGACTCCTCAAACTCTGTCCACTTGCTACACAGTTGCAGCAACTGTTTCTGGGTGTCTGTGCACTGGTCTAGGAATGTGTACCACTGGTCTAGTTGCTTCTCAAATTCAATCATCAGGGGAGGGTGACCAGACTGTTCGGTCCCCTTTAGCACAATGTCCAGCAGGGCCTTGCACGTGTCCAACAGCCCGTTGCCCTGGTCTCTCTGCTGCAACAGTGTTTCAATGATGGCCAACTTCTCGCTGGCCCCTTCCTTCTCAATTGGAGCCTCTATCACGGTGGCTGCTTCCGTCCTGCACGTACTCAGACAGTCTCGTAGCTTATCGAGGTGCTGCAAGTAGGTTTCGTGGTCAGACACATATTTCTCAGTTATCGCTATCCGATCCTGAGCACATTCCGCTAGCTGCTTATACTCTGAGAAAACATGATCAAATTTTGAGGATGATTCCACATCAGAGAGTGCACTGATCTTCTCCTGCAGCTGGCTCAATATGTTCTGGTGGGTCTTGATGTCCTGAGCGGCACACTTGTATTCATGTAATGCCAGTTTCTTCTCTTGAAGGGTAGGTTTCAGGGCAACAGCTGTGCCTATTCTGCCTTTAGCTTCAGTCATCCACTGATTTATTTGAGTATGACTATCATCAAATGAAGAAAGCTGTAATATTCTGCCCTCTACTTTCTTGTGCAGATCATTAACTTTGTCTATCAGGGATTCTGATTCACCTCTGAGTTTGCGCAGTTCACTCCTTATAGCTTCCCTATTTTCAGGGGTAACTCCTGGGAACAGAGTCTCACCAGCTTCAATTGCTTTGTTTAACAGTGCCTGACCTGTCTCTTTTTCTTGTGTAAAGGTCTCTATGAACTCCTTCAGCTTCTTCTGATAAGAAAGCTTAGGCTTCCCAGTAGCTGACAATTCATTTTCATATGACTTCAGTTTTGAGACCGAATTATCAAGCCAGTTTTGAACATCACCCACAGAGGACTTATATAAATCTTGATTTTTGCACATAAGCGTTAGTCGGTCAAGGTATGATGAAATGAATTTTTTAATGTTCTGATGCCTGGATGCTAAGTTACCAACATACTGGCCTGCTCTTGCCTCTGAGCATTCTTTAGTTATTTCATCACCTAGAATAGTCAATTCTTTAACATCACATTCATGATCTGAAACCTGTTTCTTCAAATCATCCATTTCCTTTATTTTGCCACTTATGTCTGGTAGGTTGACCTGGTTAACTGTTTCTGTTCTGACTCTTCCTTCAATTTCTCGAACCCAAGATGACACATTTTCTGACATGAGTTCATATTTTTGCCAGAGGTTAATATTGAATTCCAAGACCTTCTTTGCTTCCAAATAGCTATTGTTCAAAGACTCTAAACTTTCAGCCAGTTCATCCCTTTCTCCTTTGAGCTCTTCCATCCTTTCCACGCTCTCCACATTGTTCAAGAGTGCGAGAGAGCAGTCTAACTCGGACATTTTTGAGTTGCAATCATTGATAACCATGGCTAAATCCTGAAGAGATGACAGCTTTGCTTCTAAATTGTAGCGATCACTCCCAGGTTCTGGAAGGCACCATGCAGTCTTTTCCTTGAAATTTGATACCAGCTTCTGCAAAGTGTTGAACTTGTCATTATGGTGTTTTCTCAAAAATGTCAACAGAGAAAGCTCAATTGTATTCGCTTGTGAAGAGACGGTATCAAAACGCTTCTTCACGGACACCAGTTCTTTGGATGCTGCCGAATCAGCAAAGGCAGGGAACTGAGACTTCATGTCCTCGACCGTGCTCGTGAGTTCCTCAAAACACGGACTCCATTCCTGCAACTCCACTTTGAGAGATTGGCATTTCTGGATCCTCTTAAGGACTTTGGAGTCGTCCCCCGTGAGGTCCTCACACTTCATGAGCTCCTCTCTTATCTTACTCAGGCTGTCCGAATACTTTTTGACATCATCCCTGATTATCTTCTCCTGCTCGCCAACATTCTGCGTCACCGAGTCAAGCGAGTCCGCCACTTCCCCCAAATGTGTGAATTGCTCCTCAAGCAAGCTGTTCAACGCACTCAGAGTGGGAATCTCCTTGCCATCATTCAACTTCACCAACTCTGCAGTTTTGTAAGCAATGTTGGCCTTTGCATTGGCGTGGGAAGGAAGTTCCTCCTTGTACTTGTTCACTATCCCTCGGGCTGCTTCCGCATCGACCATGTTCTCCTGTGCATTCGAGATGGAGTGCGTCACCTCGCTCACCCAAGGAAGGAGACCATCCTTCGTTTCATCTATCTGCTTCCAGATTATCAGCTGCGTCTCCAAATTCTGGACCTTCTTTGTGAGGGAGTCGTGGGCATTTTGCCACTGCTCGTGGGCCTTGGACATCTCCTGCCCCACTTCATCAGTTTTCAGCATTGGCATTCCCTCGGATGTTTTCATTATTGCATCACCTTTGGTATCCATAATATCGAGGCAAAGTTTGGCTTTCTTCAAGATGTCCAAGCAACCCTTTAGCTTCTCGTAGTTTGCACTCACTTGCATCACATCATTGGGCACTTCTTGCATGGACTGGCACATGTTCAAGGCTCCATTGACCCCACTGTGCGCACTGTCCTTTGTATCACAGAACTTCCTCCATTCGCTGCAGAGCTCAGTGTATTTTGCTTTTCGGTCCTTAATTTCAGTGTGAAGATTCTCCCACGCATTCTCAATTTCTGCCAGGATGTTTTGAATGGTAGGGGCTTGTGCAGGATCATCTTGCATCAGCTTCCTGCCGTGTTCATAAAGCTTATCTTTAAGCCCAGTCTTGACGGCATATTCTTCAATCAATCCAGAAATACTCACAGCCACCTTATCCATTTTATCCAATGAAATTCCTGATTCCACGATGCTGTCCAAATTCTCTTTAATGGAAGAGAGGAATTCCAATACGTGTTCTTTCGTCTCTTGGAACTGGGTCAAGCGTTTGGAAGTGTCCTGCAAATAATTTTGTTTCTTCTTGATAAGGGTTAACAATGTGCAAGTCAGCAAATCTATGTCTTCAACCAACAGCTCCGATGTCACAGGCTTCCCAGAAGCCTCACTCCTGAATTGCATTCTACCCTGTTTACTCAGGGCGTCAATGGCCGGAGCTTCCTCCTTCCAAGATTTCACTTTGACCGAAACGTTGTCTAAATCCGAGCAAAACTGCTTCAATTCATCTTGAGAAGGATTGTGCGAGTCCAGTTGGTATTTCATGTGCATCAACTGCTCCCTTGTTTCATTATTCCAGCTGAGCAACTCAGACCATCTTTCCAAAGCTCTTTTTCTCTCTTGAATGTTGTCATCCAACTCCTGAAAATCATTTCAAATATTTTTAAAAATTTTATGGAATATATTTTTTTAACTATAGATAGCTTTAAATAAATCTAAAAAATGTTTCTCAAGCTATGTAAGCCATGCATATATGTTTTAACCTTGAAACAACACGCATATATTTTTATTAATAACCAAATTAAAGAAAGTATGAATGTGACACAGCCAAAATAAGTATTCAAAATAGAGGAGTGTGGAAAAAATGAATGAAATGGAGTAATCACCCTGATATTACCTTAAACAAAGTTTTTTTATTGACTTTGCACTCCCTAAAAGAGAACTGCCTGAAGGGTATGTCTTCTTAAAGAAAGATCATTCTCTAAGAGAAGATGATGTGCAGTAGACAGTCCCAGGGTTGCCACATGGTTCTAACACAATTAATTCCCTATTTTGCATCCAAAGCATTTGGTTCACCCTTAATTTTACAAGTTAATTAGTGTCACTTGAATAAAACCAAACTATGTATATTTCACAGAACTTTTTATTCAGGTACAGCCAGTTTCAGCGCACAGGCGACATCCTCCGGTATCAATGCGCTGAAACCATTTGTACCTGATTAAAAAGTTCTGTGAAATATACATAGTTTGGTTTTATTCAAGTGACCATGAAATTTCACCAAGTTAAGGCCGAAAACATAGTTCCTCATTAATTAGTCTGTTTACAATCTTAAGTCCTCAAAGCTAAGCTCTATTTAATATGCAATATATACATCTATTTTTAGAAGTTAATGTGGGTGGCATGTTAAATGGCTTATTTTTCATAAAATACAAACACACTTTTTGTTTTTTCACAATTTTATTTATTTTAGTAAACTCTGCACAAATAATTTTTATAAAAAAAAGGAGTGTGACAACAGTGATACCTCAGGGCAAAAAATAATAATTTTTATCTATTTGGTCAAGGCAAAAATAAATTCCACACAGTAATTTACTTAAACTTTTTAATGGAAAGAATAGTAACACTTAAATTTCCCTGATTGATTTATAAACACCATTCTCAGGTAAATTTTTAATATTAAATAAATAGGTATCAGAGAATTACACATTGAACTAAATAATTTTCATATCTTTTTAGGCAACATCAAAAATGATTTATGATTTCTCCACAATTAATTTTCATTGTTATTAGGATAACTATAGTTAATTGAGCCCTATCCATGGGCATCCACAACCTTGACATGGTGAGTGGGCTTGCATGTTCTGATGACCCCTAGAGTGGTGTTGGCGGAAGCAATGAAAATTGCTCCTGGTGGAGTTGCCACAGAGATTGAAGGGTAGGAGTCCCAGGAAAGGCATTGAGGTCACACCGAGGTGGTCCAGACGGACATCAAACGGTAGATGGAGTGGGGAAATTTTGATATGCTAGGCTTGGGCAAGATGAGACGGAAGGAAATTTGGGATAATAGGAGCAATACTTTCAGAGTAATATACCATAGAGGGGAAGAGAGTCAGCGTGCAGTGTAGCAGTCGAATTAAACAAAAAGGTAGGAAGGAGAGTAGTAAATATAGAGCAGGTGATTGATAGAAAATCACTCTCTATAACTACCACTCCAATAAACCCCCCCCACTCTTTCCTTCTTCCATCTCACCTCGCACAATCCTAACATATATCAATGTCCCCTCGCTCCATCTCTCGTTTGATGTTTTCTAACTTCCCTGTCCTCGTCAGCGTCCTAACATTCCATGTCCCGATTCCAAAAGTTGCGTTCCTCTTCTGAGTCTTCTTTTCTGCTGCCGTCAATTTGACATGTCAACCAAAAATCATGGGGTGGAAGAAGTAGACAGTGTATATGACCAACCCAGAGGAAATAAGTGAGGGTATTCCTGGAGGAAAACACCGTGATAGTGATGCCTGGAGCCTGGAATGTTGCGATGAGCAATAGGAGAGATGGTAGGGAGTTGAGGTGAAAAGGAATAATGAAATATAAATAGGAATGACCACGGGGAGAATCCAATTGAGTTTTGCAGGTGGAATGGCTTAATTATAACTAATGCCTACATATTGAAATAACACAACGGACGTAGGAACAAGGATAGCTTGGGTCCAAGCACACTAGATTGCAAGGTTTAGAAGGCATTGAAAGTGATGAAATCGAACAAGGCTGTAGGGGTCGATAATATCACAACACATAAACACCCAAGAGTTGAGGAAAAATTGGAAGAAAGAGTTTTCATGGTGTCATTTGTGGCATGTGTCATGAGAGGGGGGAATGTGGGTGGGCAGAAGACTTTGATAGATCAGTATTAATTACCATTCCAAGAAAAGGAATAGCAGCAGTATGTGAGGAATATAGGACAATTAGTGTGATTTTGCATACAAACAATAGTTTTGATTTCACATGCAGCAAATTTAGCACTCAGGATCATTAAAAGAAGACATTGGAAAATAATTACTTACTGGAGAGGATCATTTTAGTATTAGGAAAGGTAGAGGTATGTGTGACCCCATGGCAGTAATGAGATCACTTATAGAAAAGAATATAGAATATGAACAGTACATAAGTAATTGTTTTCCTGGTGGATTTTGAAAAAGTGTTTCACAGGAAAAATTGAGAACAGTTATTTAATGTCTTGCAGAAGATAGGAGTAGACTGGAGGGATAGGAGACATCTTCAAAACCAGTATATGCCTCTGACTGCACAGGTGAGGGTAGCCAATGGAGGAACAGGGGGGGGGGGCA
>LYUA01001810.1:62991-73107 GCA_002093875.1 Calopteryx splendens | reverse complement strand
ACTTTTACCTTTTTCCTTCTTAAGAGTGTTCATCATTTTGTCCACATCATCACGCGAAAGGTCCTGGATTAGGTTCTGGAATTTCTTACTTATGTTCTTGAAAAGTTCTTCCATGCCCTCAATTTCACTTTGCAATTTCTATGTGAAAAGGAATATATATTGATTCAATCCTTGCAATGACGAAAATCAGAAATAAACATTCAGACTGAGCAGAGTCAAAGGTGGCATCTCTAAAGTAGTAATTGGTCCTATATTTTGCTCATCTTTAAAATTACTTATATTTAGTTATATTTCATGCACCAATCGCATTGATCCCCTCACTTGCACTCATTCTGTTTCACACACTGGAGTGCTTTGATGCAAGCTCCAAGAGGCCCCGGAATGAGCATAATGAAAAAGTCAAATCACATAAGAAAGACCACCAGAAAGGCTCAACGAGAAAGCCATTTGATGGGATAACATCATTTGGAGGTAGTTTAATGAGAGTGATCATGATTATGGGTATAATGAAGATGAATTCTGTCAAGTCCAGTGTGTGGTGATCAATTGGCTGTTAAACCACAAGTTGGTGGTAATTAATTTAATCCACAGCACCACTATCAACTTTAAAATTAGGCCATGATTGGATGGTAAATCTTGACATCCTCTCACCATTGTTATTTCCCGCCAATTAAAACCGTTATCATTCCACTCAAATTCAAGTTCATGTTTCCACATCAATGCCATCAATGTGAAATTATGAAATGCAACTGTTGACTGTTGATGATTGATTGATGGGTGAAATGGAACGAATCCTCAGTTTTACAAATAAACTTTTCAAAAGAATTCATTCCACCATGCCAGGCAGATCTGGTTGCATGATTTTGAGGAGAAATTTGTTTGAACCAACCTGCAAATGGTCTCCGTATGCCTTAATGCTCTCGGTGGAGCTAAGCTGGGACGATGAAAGCGTCGCTTCAGCATTCCTCAGCCAGTTTTGCAGTTTATCAAGTCCGGCTCTGTAATCCTTTCTATTTCTCAGGATGTCCCCAGCATGCATGTACTGCTTCACGTGCTGTCAGGATTTCAAATCGTCACATTTTCACTTATCCTAAATACAACAACTCTGTAAGTGCAAGTGTAAAGACTACTAGGGGCACTGGATACTTTACCTGGAAGAGGCCTTCCCACCGTGAGCTCATCAATTCAAATCTCTCCCTCAAGTCCTGGCTCACCCTGTCTTCGCAAGAGGCCACCAGGAAGCTGACTGTGTCACCAATCAACTGATATCTGTCCTTCCACACACTCAAATCCTAGAAATAGAACATTCATTCAGTCAAGTCCTTTTGCACATGGAACAACCACTTGTGAATACCATAGCAGCTTTCAATTTTTTAAATGGACTCCACCCAGGTGCAGTCTCAAAAACAAAGAAATCAACAGGAGCGCTCTACAGAGCCCGAGTATGAAAAAGTGAACAGCTATGTACCTGAAAATATTCCATCTTATCCTCCTCGGGAAGCTCAAGCATGCCGTACGATCTATCAAGCCACGATTCAAATTCGTCGGACATGCCGTTCCACCGCCTCCAATACGCCACCACTTCCTCCAGCATGTTCTGCACACACCTCAGCTCCATGGAAACATTCTGCCACTTCTCACCCGTTTCCCTCATAAAGCGATCAACCATGATGCACTCTGATTGACCTGGATTAGTCATAAATGAGAAAGATAACTGTGAACTCATTCTGTAGCCATACATTCCCCATGACAAGACACAGCTGCCATGAAGTTTGGCAGGAGGCATAAAATATACTTTATATCTTAAAATATCAACTCAGGTCTTTCGTCCAGTCATAAATTGAAGGTATGCAAATGATCAAAACATTACATTCATAGATTACAAAGAAATGAAATAATGATTCATGCAAAATTATATACATCAGTAATAAGTAAAAAGTTATGAAAATAGGTTAACACGATCTATGAAGAGTTTCAAAGTTATTTTATTTATGACCATGAATTAGAAATTATAAAATTCAACTGATTTTTGGCAGCTGCCAGCTGCATTTTTCATTCTGAGAATGACAATTAAATGTTGACATGACGGTCAAATAAAGACTTCCATTGGGCTCAGAGCACAATAAGCCGCCCAAACTCATACCCAAACTTACACACTACATGTGCATTGTAAGATTTTCAGAGAAGTGTGAAAGGTAATGAGGATGTCGGTGGAAGGACCACTCACTTGCGCAATGGGACGTGCGCGTCCACCTGGAACCAACTAAGAGAAAGTTAGGTGCGTGCTTGTTGAATAATATTGTAGACATGTAATCAGAAAAGCAAAGGAGATGCATTTCTTCTAAACACGCCTCATTTCAACAATATGACAACCATTTACGACCCAATGGAGAAACAAGGAAATAAAAGAACTGAATTATGTTAAAAAAAGAGACATACTAAGAGTTGTCAAAATAATGTAACAAGAAGACAATTAGTAGCACTGGGGTTGTTGTCAGATTAAAGAAGAGGATGGGAACTTCTCCAGTCATGAAGAGAGAAAGCAAGGCTAGTATAGACCGTGCATAGAAAAAGTACATCCAACTCAGTTTTATTTCTGTCACCATAGAGAGAGTCATTTGGACTCGAAACACCATTAATGGTGTGCAAAGCAGGATTTTATTCCAATTAGTTGAATCATGAATTGAATATATGAAATGATTCTTGATTAATGAATGATCAATTAATTTAATCCGTCAATTTTCCCATTAAAGCTCATTCTTTCAGACACTAATACTGGAGAATGAGTAACAATATGGGATTGAAGGAAGGTCAACTATTTATGGAGTAAATAGCACAATACTACTACAACTGACAATGGCTTCACCCTTTTTTTCAAAACTAAATTAAATATTTAATGCCAAACAGAAGCATTTTGTCAACTATGCCAATTAGAACTAGGGTTTAAAATGTTAGGACAAAAGTAAGTGGGGGGTAAACCCTCATGTCTTGTCAGTTTGACTACAATGGAGTCGGAAAAACAATGCGAGGGGTGTTCTTGTTCATTTTACTGTACAGCGGTGAAGATTTTTATTCCCATAGTACTAAGTGTGTTTATTTGGCTTCATAGAAAAAATATTTTATTTAAATGCAGGTAAATATGAAATTGTTTTGATGAATCTACTATTTTTTAAGTGATTAAATCTTCAAATACTTGGAAATTTATTTCATGGCTAAAAGATTTTTTATGGTATCTGTCTAATGGTATCCCACTGTACTTTGAGCCTTAGATTAATTGTTTTCTAACTTCATTTACATATGTTTTTAAAATAAATTCTTTCATTATTTAATTTGGGCATTACACAAATTGATTGAAACACTACCTTTATTGATTAATATTTACTATTTTAAACTTGATAGATGCCTTTTCAGCATATTAAGACCCCATTGCACGGAGAAACGTTTAAATACGTGATAGAAATGGGAGCATAAAACCATCATAGGTCAATGTGGAAACTACTGACAAGAGCTCGGATCCCATATTGAAAAGTGACTTGTATGTTTAGTGAGGCGTTCACCAAGTACCAAGCAACATTTGGATTTCACAGGATTTTTTTCATCATTATCCAACAATTTAATTGGCATTGAGTTTTATATTTCATGAAAGTTAGGAATGATTAATGCTGTATTGTTAGAACTGTGAGTAGAGAGGGCTATGGGCATGGGGGAAATTTAGAATTAAAAAAAATACCCCTTAAGCATCTCAAGCTGTATATTCTTTTACAATGTTAAATGAATATCCTAAAGATGCTGGACTTATGACAGGTATTGTTGATGTGTACATGCTATGATTTGCTTCAGCATACTTGGATTCCACTAGAAGTTTATAAGTGTCCATATTTCACCCAAAGAAACAAAAAATTCAACTGGTGATCATATATGAACATGCAATATTTCTCACACTGCATGAATAAAATTAAAAAGTAATTATGATTTTGTATATTTATTATATATTATAAAGCTTGTACTTGATCCCCTGTTGGCCACAGAGTGTCTAGCTAGGGGCTTCTTTGTTTCTCAGTAAGACACACACCTTCTTTCTAGGTGGGGCAATGTCTGAGAGAAAAAGTAGACAAGGTTTACTCTAAAACAAATGAAAAAAACAATTTTAAACGGGAATGCATGACCTTACAATTAATGAAGCATCACAGAACAGGCCTCAAGTATGTGCATACCCACGTGGATTGCAAATGGCATGGGTGGGAAGACTCAAATGAGATTCATCAAACTCATTCTATTAAATATAGGAATCTTTACCTTGTCTACAAGATACAACCGAATGAAAACCATGGGTATGAGAAAAATGAACAATGTAACAATCATTCGCCTGAACTGGGACCTGAACCTGGATCCCTCAATTTCCAGCCGAGTGCTTAAGTAGCCAATTAAGCTACCCAGGCATCCTCTTGCACTGCGATTTTCTAAGAGCTTTAAAGGAATGAGATTTTCTGATGAATTACTCTACACACAATGTCACAAAGTAATCTTAATGAAGTAAACTTAAATGTTTAAATGTTGCTTTAATTTCATGGACTGTGGTGCTGTGCACATGACTTACGATTACTCCGGGGCATTGTACGTGCACAGTAATTCGTAAGACCATCTTGATCCATGTAAAGCTCTCAAAAATTCACAGTGCAGGAGGACGCCTGGGTAGCTTAACTGGCTACTTAAGGATTCGGCCGTAATTTGAGGGTTCTGGGCTCGGCTGGAATTTGGGTTCGAGTCCTGGTTCAGGTGAATGATTTTTTTGCATTGTGAATTTTTTGCATATGTATGCACATCAGCGGGTGATTCCGTTGAAGGAACTATTGTGGCATTTCCCGCAGTTTCTTTGAACATCATGGGTTCTCACACAGTAAGAACATAGGAAATTTGGAGTGTGCAGGGCTACGGAATATGTGTCATCGTGGTACAAACGTGCTTCTATTTGCAAGCAATGTCATAGGACTACAATATGATAAGAAATGAAGGCTAACATTATTCACTAAAAATTTGCAAAAGTTCAAATTTAAGTATTTCATTCACTTGTTTAGTTGTTCAAACAATTCAGCTTAACATCTAATTAAGTTGCATATTCTATTTCTGACATAAAAGTGTGTTTAGATGAAGAGGAAGATAGTGATGGAAGAAATTAATTTTTTTTCAAACATGGGACTAAAAAATTGGGGGACTTGCATTCTGAGTAGGGCTACATTCAGACAGATACGGTCAGGCGATTAGACTAGCCTAATGAATGAAAATACACTCCAGCCCTATCACAGTTAAACACTCAAATCTTCATAAGTGCATAACTATTGATTATAACAAAATTAAGGTTGAGCATCCCGAGCATTTTAATAGAAAGGCTTTGCACTAATTTTGTCGTCGTAGTCGAAAGAAAAGAGAGGTGAGTCGATCCACTGCGAGTACACACACACACACACACACACACTCTCGAAGAGAAGTTCTTGAGGATAAGAATCCTTTTACAATGGAATGAGTGTCACTCATTTGGTCACTTTCTGCAACAATGCCATCACAGTCTTTCAATCCCAATGCTAAGATTGGCATTGACCCTCTCCCTCCCTCTCTCCCCCCTTCCCTCCCTCTACCCCCTGCCCTCTCCCTGTGCCAATTCCCTCACTTCACTCCACTCTACACCTTCCCCTTCCACCATCCCCCTTGGACCCTTGGTTTTCCCCCTGGGACTTCCCCTTCTATCTGCAACAATGCACGCCATTAGAAATCATTGACTTGCCCAATTGATTTCTGATGGTCAATTGAAAAAAAACATGAAGTGTTATCGTGTAAAAATATTGTGCATCAAATTTTGACCATTTATTTTCTGCAACCTCTATAAACCTGATAATTTATGTAAAACAATTATGGAGAAGAAAGAACAGCTGCTAACTGATAAAATCAACGTAGTATTTACATTTCCAAGCATGTGCACAGCTATATTTTTGCATGCTATTCCACCTCCAATCCAGATGTGGACCTTGAGGTACCATCATACACACTTGTACATAACATTCACACAAACATAAGAGTGCGAATGAGAAACAACTCACCAATGTTTCCATCTCTTTTGTACTCTTCCACAACTTGCTGCATGTCAACATAAGCCTTGTTGATTGATTGAAAGACTTTGTTTCTGGTCACAAAATTTCTGTATTGGTCCAAAAGCTGCTGAACTTTCTCCTCTCTTCCATACTTCCCCGACCAGCCCCGAAGCTTCACTTCGGTTAAATGTAGGAATGCTATGAGGCAACACTGCAACAACATGAAAGTGAATCATATTCGTAAGTAGCATTCTTTGATTATACATACCACAAATTGAAAACTGTGTTCCATTAAAAAAGATGCATACTCTTTGTAATTGCAAAAGAGTCATGAGAGCCCAATCAGAACTTAAAATGATTTTAAAACAAATTATAAAATTAAAATATTCATATTTTCAATTATCTACGAAAATATCTTATGTAATGCAGCATTTTTCTTATCTTCAATATCTTTAATGACTGCTAAGGAGCATAATGTATGTGTGTGTTGAGATGGCTTCAATGAAAACATTTACCCTTCAAAAGTAAGCAATGAAAGCCATGTTCCAGCTGAACCCATGGCTATTTCAAAAGAACAATTTATTAACTCTGGCTTCCTTTTATATTTTACACGGTGCCATCTTTGTCAAAGAAAACCCGGATATATTCCCTATTAAAAACAGTACACATTCACACAACACACGAAGTCATCTCAACATACATAAATACTAGAGATACCAGCACTCCACTTCCAACGGTGGCTGATCTAATATTATGTGCATGTCCACTCAAATAGTGTAGAGGGTCCTCCACACTTACAATCAAAATATGGTTCATCGCACCTTGGAATTATTATATTTACAGTGCGATCAAGATAAAACTGAGAGAATGTTTTTAAGTAAACTAAATTCAAAGACTCAAGGGCATCACTCTCATAAAAAGCAGCCACAAATATAATCCATGACTAGACATTATTGTTGAAGATAATCAAATGATTAAAGAATAAACTGGTAATCAGATTTTCACTCCTTGCAACACTATAAGCTTCCCACAACCTCTATTCTTCATGGTCCTTCACTAGACTTATGAATATAGTAATATGAAGTGAGGATATCCATCCATATAAAGTCATTTTTCGACTATAAACTCATACTTAATACTCGAAAAACTAAGAGTGTTTAACTTTTGTGATGAATCCTTTCCACCAAGTAACAGCTGATATACCACCAACTGTACCTTATTACTAGTGAAGGTACCTGGCTTCGCTTGGGCAATGATTGTATACATATATAGTATATTTAGGTATAAGTATAATTAGGTATAAGTATAATTAGGTATAAGTGCATCATTGGATATCTCGCTTGTAAACTGCCAGGGGTGAGAACACCGCTTGTCCCTTGCTCTTACATAGTCAAGTTTTAAAAATGAATTGGACAATGGGTGATCTGGTGATGGAGCAATTGAATTAAACTCTTTCCACTAATCATCAAATATAAAATGAGCATTTTTCATATGCAGTGTCAATTTTTGTATTTTTCTAAAACTTTCTGAATATTTTCCAATGCCTATCCAGAGGGTCCAAGATATTCCAGGCCAGTAGCCAACTGACAAAAATGACACCTAGACCTAGTTTTCATTGAATGACCCTGTATGAAACTCCATAAAATCCCTGAATGCCCTCCTGGTTGCTGAAATCACCTCACAATCCCTACTTTTCCCAATTGCTGAATGCCCTGAAATGGCTTTTAATACCAAGTGAGATGAATCGTCTCGTGGTGTGGCTGTGTCCTCGTTCCTTCCATTGAACAAACCTTGTGCTCGAGGAATTTCAGTCGAATCCTCCTCTGTGCAGCCTTGGGGACGATCTGACGCAGCCTCTCTGCCATGTACTCAACTTGCTCAGGCAGCACATCTTTGGACAAAGGAGACGCCCTGGACTGCTCAAACTCATTCTGGATGTCAGGAAGACCAGCAAAAAATAACTGTGGAGGAATAGGAAATCACTATGAAAGCAATGAAACTTTTGACTGAATGTCTTGAACACTGAAATAACTTCCTAAATACCTAAAGAGTCAACATATTCCATTCCCCCATCAGGAGACACCAAATACCAGATGCCAAAGACATTAGGACATTATATATGTTTTGCCACTAATACGTTTCGAGCCATGAATGGCCTCTTCCTTGTGTCCGTTGTAATTTTATTTTTCCAATCTGCTGTACATTTGTTTTACCCACTGATACAAGCATTGCATATCGTGGACTCCGTCTCATTTGCCTTCAACCAAATGGCAGGATTATTTTGAGACAGCCATTACTGGAGCAACCATTTCAACAGAAGCAAATGAAAGGAATAAAAGCAGAGGACATTTTTGTGCTGTATGCGAGTAATGTAATGTAGTACTTTTATGGCTTTTAGTATTCGACTAATGCATTGCAAAACACGAAAGAGTGATCTAAATTTGTGGACCTGAACTTCACCAAGATAGTCTTCATAAAAATAGAAGAAAAAAATCTTCCTCCAGAGCAATTCTTCTTTCAACTGATGAAACCACCCTGGAGACGGAGTGCCAACCAAAAACTTCATTCATTCCTGAAAATGACAAATTAGCTCCCAGGCACAAGGGTTTGAAAGAGAGAGTGACGATTCCATGCTGTGGTCACACAGCGGGGGGTAAAAGAGAGTAACTTTTGATGATAGGATGGGCAAAAAAAAACAATTCCACCTCAAATAATTGGAAGAAAATTTACTAATTCACTATTTCAGTGCACCTGGTTGGAGGGCTTGGATGAATCAGGGAATTTTTAATGACTCATTCAAGACAAAATGTTCCTGATGTCCACGATTATGTGAGAAAAAAGACTTTCCTGAGAAAGCTGTTCTTTTATTTAATAATGCTCCCTCTCACTCCAGCGAGCATATCCCAGTTTCAGATGATGGAAAGATATTGTTAAATATTTGCCACCAAACTTCAGCTTCACTCCAGCCCTATCACAGTTAAACACTCAAATCTTCATGAGTGCATAATTATTGATTATAACAAAATTAACCTCCATTTTTCAGCCTATAGATCGAGGAGTGTCCTCATCCATCAAAGAACACTATAGAGGCAAAAAGTACTTAGGATGCTTGTTGCAGATAGTGAAAATATTTCAGCTTTTTAAAAAAGAATATCCCTTATTGACGCTGTTTTAATGTTTCACGGGGGTGGGAGATGGTAGAAGGAGAAACTGAAGAAATGTTGAAATAGAATCCAAATTGGTTATTAAATGAGAGAAGGTTTTCATGGATTCGAGAACCTCAACATAAGTACAGACGTCGTTAATTTTGATCAACCGCACGTGGATGCACAACTCTCCAGTTTGGCGTCTTCGGCATTTGGAGATGAATGACATCCGCGAGTGGCTGCTTGTTGACTCTCAAGATATCCTGGGTTCAAATTTCTCGCTGAAGAAGATGGAAGGTCACTAAGTGACGCCTCCACCATCCAATGGGTTTCAAGGTCTTAAAAGATTTGTAATTTTTCTCCAGTTGTGACTCCGTCCATTATGCCAGGTTTCAGGGCATACAGCACCCATCAGGGGGGGCTAGCATACTGACATTTCAGTGTGGCAGGGACGGCCTCACTGAATATTCTTTTCCATCATAAAATGGAAATGCAGCGAGGGTTGATGCATTGGCAGTTGGTCGTATTTTCTTATTTGGGAGTTTATTGGCACACTGCACGGAAGGGAGAGATTTGTAGTGGAGTGAAGTTGCTTTGTAGTTTGTTTCAAAATATTTCACACAAAAAAATAATAAGATAATATACCAATTATTGAGTTTTGTAATTTTTATCGAGTAATTGTGTTAATTTTTCTGTCAAAATATACTGTGTTATGTATTTGTACTGACATGTTCATTTTCAATGTTGTGAGTCATTGTGTCTGGGTCAAATACGAAAAGTATGAATGACATAATTATGAAATTTTTTTCAGAAAAAAACACATGCTAACATATTATGTGATGAAAACTACTTTTAGTTAGAAATATTTTTTCATATTGTTTATGAGA
>LYUA01001809.1:18497-29929 GCA_002093875.1 Calopteryx splendens | reverse complement strand
CCTACCGGGGGCAATTTTCATGCTCCCGCCAGCACTGCTCTAGGGGTCATGAAACGCAAGCCCTCCCACCACGTCAAGGTTGTAGTCCATGATGAGGGGTTTTGTTAATGCATTGCAAAAAATTACCAAAAGTGTAGTGTGTTTCCTTTGTTAAATGCCGTATTTTTTCCTCGTCCCTTCCTTTTTCCAATTAAAAATTCCAATTGTGGTCGTACTGGTGAATGGAGGCAGGAGCAACATGATTATTTCCTGTTTTCGGCACCTCGCGCCTCTTCCATAAATGTATGAACGTCGAGCTCACGTATGACTTCCCTAATCTCTGACGCAACGCACGCTTCTGCAAAATTCACGAGTCGCATTATTTTGGAGAAGGGTGCAAGTAAATCAGATTGTGAAACGAATTCATCCGGCTCATCTTCGGAAAGTGGGGGAAGTTTTTTGAAGCGGAAAAAAATTCACGGCCCTCCTGATGCTCTTTGTTCGTGCAGACCGAGAATTATTTGTGCAAGTAATTATGATAATGAAGAGGAGGGGCGAATTTTTGACAGTATTTTGCACAATCATAGTGGATTTCTACTTCTGAGCAGGCAGGTGTAGGTGATGTAGGAGGAGTGTAGATTGAGGGGCGTGTGCAGGGGTTTTTGTCTTTGCAATGGTCGCACCACAGCGTCTTAGCGGTTCGGAGCAATGTGGTCGGCGGGCTGTAGTCCTCGTTCTCCACCCATGAATTACGACGAAGATTTCTCAGTGGACGTGGAACCATTTGAGAATTCGATTAGTGCTCTCGGCGGTCTTCGAAATCTTTGAGTAAGATCACTCGACAGGGAAATCCTCGACCAATTAAGTTAGGGATCAATAGGAATTCGGATTACGTGTTCGATGGAACCCCTGGGCTGTCAATCCCGAAACGCCACAGTCTACAGCCAAAATAAAATGAGATGGGAGAGGAGCAGTAAGGTGGGATGTGGAGGGAGGTAAGGGTTGCCGTGACGTGCGTGCTTTACGCTGTAAGCGCCTGACGATTTTTGCACGGTAAAAAACGAAAATATAATTAAAATAAACTTAATTTTCACGACAAACTGTGTAATTGATCACATTGATGCTTATTAGAAATGACGTGGGAAAATACCTCATGGGGAAAATTTGATGGGGAGGTGTCCAATAATATGATTAAGTGTGACGAGTGGGGGATTATGGACGGCAAAAAGAACGCGTGACGTAAAGAATATTACTTAATTTAGCACTCATCATTCAGCGTTTTTGGAGGCAATGGGAGACCGGCCGCCGTACCGATTTCGCATTATGCCTCCGCAAGACTAAATTTAAATATACATTTACTCGCACATTACGTATTTTTACGTTCATAGACTACGTGCGTAAAAAGAAAATTGGTAAAATTTCGTGGATAAGTTAACAAAAATTAGAAAGTTAACTTATTCACCCAGAAAAGAGACACACGACATTTTTCATTTACAAAACAGGGATCCAAGAATGTGTTGCTAAGACTTCCCTCAAACATTAAAACTTCTCTTTTTCGAAAAAGGACAGAAGCCTATACGAAACGGGTCCCAAGATTTCCTCTTCGGCGTTTTTATTGCCTTCTCTCGAGGATAGGTAAAGTGACGAAGTGCCGACAAACATCGTAAACTGACCATTAAACATTTTTTGTTTCCGAGGTGCTGAATTTTTTTTATGGTAGTGTGTTCTCGCGCACAAGGAGAGTCGCCTTCGTCGTTAGGAGAGGCGCCGTCCGTCGACTTGGCAACGTCGGCTCAGTGATGCGTGCGCGAGTTCCCCCCCTGGCGCCAAGTACGAAAGCCGTCACCAATGGAAGGGCGCTTTATTTACGCCGAAGGACCGCGCCCCCACGTCTCTGGCGGGGACGAGGTTATGTGTGAAGGAGAGGCAATGCACCTCGTTGCGCAAAGGCGCACGCGATCGTTTCTCCCGTCGCAACGCACGCTGCGCCGCTGTACGCCACGAGGATGGGTGGGGATTAATCGCCCCCTCCCTGCCCGCCCTCGATTTCACACCCGCGCCTCCAGCACTCTCAGCGCTCCGCGACCGACAGTCCTCGCTCTTCGCAACCCGAACGCTCAGATTAGGGCCGAGAGGGGCTCGAACTGATCAGAGTATCGCTCATTTGCGTTCGCGATGTGCATTGAATATGAATAATCAGACACGCGCTGCTCAACAGAGGTTGGAGTCATTATAGCCTGTACCATCATTGTACCTATAGAAGCTCCGATTAGAAGAGAAGATCGCATCGCATCAGCTCCCCGTTGCTAGCACAGCCTCTAAAAAAATCCACAGCTCGCACGCTTCTAAATCTCCTTCATCCTCCTTTCGGAGTGTCCATGTTTGAGCGCCGTACATTGCCATTCTCCACATAAGCTTCTTCACTAATATGGTTTCGCTGGCTTCCTACCCTTCAAGCCCGGGCTCAAATCAAGGTGGCTAATCATAGCGGCGAATTTTTCATTGGCATTCCAACTCCTACTGAGCCGTGTGGAGAGTACTTTTAAAAGTAACGGCCTCTCCGTCGGATATGACGTCAAACCGTATCTGTACCTGTTGTCAACTCTTCCTCATCCTATGAGCCAACAACTTATTACGAAACCGAATAGCAAGCTCACTCAAATAATCCACATATTCTGAACTGCGCAAATGAACATAGCGCGTCGCGTTTCCATCCAATAACAGCTACTTATTATAATGACTGTAAACGAATCCTGGAGGGAATAAATTTGCCAATATCATTATACGGTTTGGTGCGAAAAACCATTGCGAGCGAGAGAGAGATTGGTACTGATGACGTCGATGATAACTCTCGTCGAAAGGAATCCTTGCCCAAGTGTCTAAATGCGAGGAGTTTTTAGGTCAATTTCCAGGAATGATTAAATTATTATTAGCGTCGGGTGAGATTCCGAGGTAACTCGAGAGTCCACCTTTCATTTTTTTGTGGTTTTGATTGAAAATGGATATTGTTTCTTAGGAGGGGCTCGTTTACGTGGTGGAATTAAATTATACGACCACTCATCGGTGTGTCTGTGCGCGCGTGCCAGGCTCCCCCCATTCAGGCCAGGGTTGGCCCTCTGCTGAAGGCGGAAGTGCCACAAAATGGTTCTCCTATCGAAAAATATTTGTTCGCACGAGCTCCTCAAAGTCTACATGCCTCCCATGTCACACCTTTCTCGCATGATATCGTATAGTGCCCAGCCATTTGACCCCGACCCTTTGCTTCGCCCCTTACCCGCGATGGGGCGCGTTTCACAGATCGCCGCCTTCCCAACGACAACAAGTCCTTTAGAACCGGACGAAAGTTCAATCCAAGGCGATGGGAATTGAATCCCGTGAATTTCAGACGCAATATGTGTCGTTTGCGGAATAATTGTCGTCAGAATGCTCCGTATGAGCCAATCACGAGGACTTAGGTAATTAATGAATTACGCCTTAATCGTTCCACTGTTTCCTGGTCTAGGGTGCCTAGTCATATCCCGCCTCGTAAAAATCGGAGGAATCTCGAGTTTGTTCCCCGGTGGAATGAGACGATTATCACATTCCGCGCATAGTGGTGTCTTCTAGATGATTACTAGCACGCGACGATTAAATTCGCGATCGAATTTTCCGCGTCGTCACCAACTCGGCATAATCTTGGCGAGGGCAACTCTCTTTGAACCTCCACGTCTCCCCTGGATAGATCGCGTCGGTGGATCGCAGTGAACACAATTTTTCCTTTTGCCAATGCTGTGGTGCTCCGAGGATGCAATTGCGTAATTCCCTTTCTCTCTCCTCTTCCCCCCCCCTCCAATTCTATCTCTCCACCCCTTCCCCTCCAACGTTTTTTTGCTTTCCAGTAACTGTGAGTAGCCTCACGCAAATGCCGATTACCTAAGCGGACTTATTTAATGAAACGCGGCTAGAGCTGGTCAGGGCGTTTGCGTCGCAATTTCTTCCCGATGCGTCATTTTTTTTACCTCAAGGTAAGGTAAACCCGCGTTTTCAGTGCCAGAGGCGTTCGCGGGAGACCTTAAGGGACAGCATCGATCTCGTGCCTTGGAAAAATGGCGAAGGAACCGATAAGGGGCAATTTCTCCTCCTCCGCCATTTGGTGGGTGTGGGGGGAGCTATCTTCCGCCCCCCTGAAAAATTAAAGAAAGGGGGATCATAAAAGATTCAACTGGATATAGGTAATTGCAGGAGGACCTCCCCACGTTGTTAGCACAGCCGTGTGTTCCCGCACACCATTGATCATTGCCATTCGCACGTGAGCACCGGAAAGTAGGAATTCTTAATAAATGGATAATCGTGAAACGTTCAGCTGGGAGGTTAGAGTTTGACGGTATCGTTGTGTTAAATGTTGGTCACAGGATTAAGTTGCGTTCGCCGAGTACAGCACAATGATCGAGACTTTAGCTGTCGACTTGACGAGATCGAGGATGAATTTTCAACATTCATCCTCTCACGCTTAAATATAAGTAAGTTTAAAATATAGGTATCTTGAGCAGTGGCGAAGGCATGGAAGGGAGGCTTATCAGGCGTGCCCCTGAAATATCACTTCCACAGAGAATAGTTGACCGATGTAAATGCTATTGGCAATTTCCTGAAAAGTGCATTTGCGTGAAATTTTCATTTTTGATCAGAAAATGACAATAAAAAATTGGTAGTGATGGAGCCAATAATGAATTTAAAAATAAAGGTTTTGATCGGGAGAAGTAAAATTATTCACTCACCATTGGCTACGAAGAATGAGCATTAGCCCTCCCCCCCTCACTGAATTTATTTCATGGTTGCGCCACTATCGTTGAGGATTTGAGAATCATCTTCGGAGGGATAAATAAGCCGACCAATTGGCAAGGAATTCTTTGCGGGGGAGCCCAGTGGTGTCCCCGTAGGGTCATTGTTAAGGACACGTTCTTTTTACGTATTTGGTTAACGCGCGGTGAACGTAATAGTAATTTTAATTTTTCACTTTTTGCCACATCAACGCTAGGCTGGTTTGATGGGTGATGATAGAACTAACCGCGTAAAAAGACCAACGTCTTATCAAATGTGTATCATACTAGTGGGTAGAGAGCTCGAAGAAAGTAGCTCGGCTGTTGACCTGAGGTCCCAGACACAAGATCGGGCATCGCCTCAGGGCACACCCAAGCTCTATTTTTTCGAGTACCTACCACATCTTCTCGGGCGTCTCCACAAGGCGTCAGAGGGAAAGGATCTGACATCCCTCTCCGGAATTTGTGAATTTCAGGCTCCTTTGGACTCAACACGAGGTGAACTCTACCATTGTCCGTCGAACCATTCTTCTGGACGATTTCTGTGTTTTTGAGTTTTTTTTTACCCTGTTTGATGTATGAGAAACTTATTAAAAGAAATTCAGGGAAGCGAAAACGGAGAAGCCTGGAAAAAGAAGGAATGAAAAATGTGATGCCTGTTAAAACGGATTTTCGTGTAATAGTCAAGAGTGCAAGGCCACAGTTAGCAACGTCTGGTAAATAATAATAGCTATGGTGATAAACTATTCTTATTTAATTCCTGAAGTAAAGGAAATAAAAATATTTATCCGAGTTCTCAGTCAGGCATTCAAAGCCGCAAAAAGGATCTGGACGGATCATATGTTAAAATTCACTTTATACGTATAACGATGGTTATTTTTACCCTTGATGGAAAGTATATCCTTCTCTATGTACCATTTGAAGAAATGATTAATGATGGGCCTATTAAATCACCATTTTCTCCCTATAAAATCATGAAAACCAGTTATAGCATAAATGTTTTAGTTTTTATCTACATTATAGGTAACCTATAGGCACCTACATAAAAGATTGAGGACGTTGAGAGAGATTGACATTATAAGGAATTTCCTTTTTCCATCGCACAATTCGTGAGCATAACAGCACGAATGCATACGGCAGTTTGGGCATCCCGAATATGAAAGGTGCAAAAAGCTAATGGCAATGAATTTCATTAATGGCTGTTGACTTAATACCCCCTGCCACCCGCCCTCGCGGCGCCTTGTAGGGCACTATGCAGATGTAGATTATTTATCAGCGTTGGGTTGGAGGCCTACAGGTTGAGCATTTGATGAGTACTCCCGGAATGTACTGCTGCGTATTGAGCTTTTCTTCATGAACTCAAATTTTCTTTTTTCCTTTTGAGTGCGACGCCAGAAGCTGACTGTGAGGTTTGCACGATTTGTCGCCATTATTACAAATATACGTTTCGCTGAGACGGAAGTTGACAATTTTTGGATAAAATATTCAAATAAAAAAAAACTCTGCGGCATTTCTCAGTGGAGGATATGTGTACTTTCCACGCAGAGTTGATGTCATATCCGTCTTAAATATTAAAATTGGAGGGTCGGTTGGACGGACTCGAAAGCTTCTAGAATCAGACGAACCATTTAACCAAATTCTCGCTAAAAACGATTTGTGACCATATGTTTGCCATACTTAAATTTAGCTTCATCTTCTGACCTGTTTCTGAAAATATATGTTCAGCGATGGTCTTCTACAGCCTCGCTACCAGCTAAGAAAATGATGACATGGAGTTATTCCTAAATCAACGAACAGTTAAAGAATCAATAACCTATTTCGGTGAGAGTGATCATGCAGAGCAAGTGGGATTGTCGGTCACCTTGTCACTTACCCTAGAGAGCGTTTTCGTCGGCATCAGGAGTGGGCCATTGATGACAACATTTTCGTCTGCGAATTTGCAGCCGGCGTAGCACGCCGAGTAGAACGTCATTTGGCCGTCCGCGGAGCAGACGGGGGAGTACCTGGAGTAATCGCTGCAGCCACACCCGGAGTTGCACTCGGAGATCAAGGCCAGGCTTGAAAGAAGAGCAAAATAGTTTTTAATACGACGAGAATACCTTTTCTAGCTCGAAAAAATATTTCCATCCACAGAGTTTGACCAAATGAAATGCAAGTGGGATTTTGTACACCTTGGGTTGAAAAAACTTGTGCGTTCAGAAGTCAATAATTTTCCTGTTATGTCCTTGAAATTAAAAATCAAATATGCCATCTATATTCCCGAGGTATTTTTCTCAGTCATTAAACCGTTAAAAAATTCGCATTTGGTGATATAAATTAGCCATTTAAACTAGATTTTGGTATTACAAATGATTTTTCATAAAAAACTATCACTACTAGAAACATTGTTTCCAGAGATTCAGAGGCTGGATAGAAAACATTCAAGTGAATTTATGGTAAATAATTATGTTTTCATTGTATTTTTACTTTATAATTTCTTTTTGCAGCAATGCGTTTTTAGTGCTCAGAGTTAGTATTAAAGAGTATTATCCGCGCTAAGAAATCATTGAATTCTCTTCAGTTTGAATATCTATCGCATGTCAACATTTCTCGTCATTGAAATGGTCCTCCGATTTATTCATGTCGTTTGCGCTTATATTTCAATGGATTTCATTTGAATTTAATTGTTCTCTTTCCCTCCACTCGGAGTTTTAAATATTGAATGGGAGTTGTGGCGCGGAAAGCCCGCCTTGCTGGATATGAGTAATGAGGCCTACCTGAGCCCATCGGAATATTGTTGCGGAATATTATTTATCCCATTCTTTAACGAGATCATCGAGCACTTCTCTCCCTGTGGCGGAACTGGATTCGGAAAAATAAGTCTTTAAATAAGCCTTACGATCCACTTTTTACGATCTCGTGACACTAAAAACTTGCCCCTTTAATTATTGACTACAACGCTGGGACGTGCGCATGTTTGGTGGTTACATTTCATTAAAATGCTCATTATCGCGAAGGTAAAAATGGAGTCACGAGCACATCTTCAGCAGCAATCTCGGAATTCGGGGCGTGGTCTACATGCTCAATCAAGAGCATTCCATCTCTTAACTTGCGCGCCAATCTCACCTTCAATGTGAATGAGTCAGACATGGATGTGCATAGTCTCTTTAAAGGAAACTGCCCTGTGTCAAACGGATAGTAAGTTTAGCAAATCTCGTTACTAACTAATTTTAAAATTCTGGGTTCGCGTTTTACTTTGAGGCTAACTTTTTGGCATTCGAAAAGCGACATTAATGTTGTTTGTCTCGCAGAAGCACGTAATGTTGTTTACCAAATATCTTGAAAAGATGAAAACGCTTTTCTTTATATCAGAAACTCTCAGGTGAAACTTGGTGGAAAACTTTCGAATTGGGAAAGTTTGATGAAGTATCAACACTGCAATTTCCACATTTAACTTTATTTTTCACGACCATGATTTTGCTGTAAAGAAACAGCATCTCACCTGATGATGTTGCCTTGCAACGAAACGATGGTTGTGAAGAATGAAGGGAAATACGTTATAAGAATTAAGTTATAAGGAGAAATCGCAGTGTTGATACTTCATCAAACTTTCCCAGCATTTTTTCGTGTTGGACTTCTATTCTATCTATTTTTTTGTAATTTTAACTTTTTTCAGCGTGATTCAGGTTAGGCAGCAATTTGAGAGGTTGTAGACGGATGTAAATGGGAGCAGGAGGTTCGTGCCAACCTTTCGCGTTTCTTGTAGACCTTGCGGAAATGTTGCTTATCCCTAGGGATATTATTTCCTTGAAAGCGAGAGATTTTGGTATGGAACTTCTCTAGAACAGAAAGCTAATTTAGGGAACAATAAGGATAAGGAAAACAACTTCAAATGAAAAATTTCTTTAGAGCATAAAATAAGTTCTTACAAGATATTAAATTTAGCAAGCAAACCAAATCACGAAAAAAATACAAAATAAAATGTTTTCAACAATTCCTTGGCGCCACATTCAAAGTCATTGAAAGGCAAATTGTTTAGCATTATACACACAGTAAATTCTCGGTTTAAGTTATTCATGGTTAATTGTAAATTGTAACTGAATTATTAACCCATACTGAACAGCACATTATCAAATCAAAACAACTGTAATCATTAGCTGGATATAAAATATAACTAAATACAACCTATAAATGAACAAAATATATTTATACAACTAATCCGGCATCTTTTAATGAACAGGACCATAAATTCCCATCTGCGGCTTACAAAATCCGGAAAAATTAATGCATCCACGAAATAATAATATTCTATTCACCCTGTCCCAACAAAAGAAAAATGTATTTGCATGAATAATATAATTTAGAAATCGAGAACCACACAAAATGTACAGGTGGAGCACTTTCGTGAAGATAGCAATTAAAGGATCGGAAGAAATAAAAAAAAAGTCTTTTGACGTCTCTATTAAATGAGGTCAAGAATTGGTGGGTTGAAGTGATCAGCTCAGTTCTATATGGAAGATCTGTCATGCATCAGTGTGATTGGAGGTATCGGTAGGGAAGCGATGAGTGGACAATCAGGCATTTAAACTGGATTAATTCCTTCCTCCTCCCACCGCGACCCACCTGCCGTCGCTGCCCGCTCCGTGAAGTGGGGTCGTGGAGCACCCGAGGCCGATGAAGCTCAGCTCCGCCACCATGTACCCGATCCCCACCAACACGTTCCAGCCGAGGATGAGACGCGGCCTGGGCCGGAACTTCGAGATGACGATGCCGGAGACGAGGAACCCGGCCACCATCGCCAGTATACCCGCCGTGCCTAGGAGGAAAAATTAAACGGGGGTCAACATTTGGAAGGGTTTAAGCTACAGGATAGGTTCAGGACTCCGACATCCAAACATTTCCGACCCCCTCACCCCTTAATTGGATAATTGGAACAACAATTTCATCACGCATCACTACAAAAACCCCTACGGTTACGCACTTCTCAGAAAGGGAAACTAACGAAGAAACGCCTCGCTCGGAGAAGTTCCAATTGGTGCAGCTGACCATGTGAGATAATCGGTCGTTATCATTTATTAATATTGTGCCACGCTTGTGGGAAACTCATAATACCTAAATACGGTGCCACCCTGAAGAAGCTGTTATTTGTGAAGCGCATAGTTGGAAAATATGGCGATGACAATGTAAAAAAGATACGCTATTTCTCGTTATCTTGACCGCATATAAAATATGCTGAAAACATTTAGGACCCGTATAAAATGTCAAGAGTCCTCCACACGTCCCCTCCTGAATTTAGCTGAATATGGGCCCGCGTACAGTGGGAGCACGAGGATAAATCTCTGTGTTCCTGGAGGGTGACACAGGAGTTTAATATTATTTATTTTACATTTATTATATCAAACCTTCAGGATGATTACTGTGATGATGGGTATTTTTTGAATGATTGCGAATAATGTGAACTTGTGCCATTTCACTCATTAAAATTGCGAGGATTGGGTTTTATTCGAGAACTATTTCCTTGAGCAGGCTCAATTTGAGTAGCACATAAGCACCCTTGACAAGCCGTCTTTGATAGTGACTCGGTGAGATCAAAGGTTTGGGGCGAAATTTGATGTTAAACGGAGCGTTCGCCCATGTTTTTAAAGACTTAGTTAAGAATTCGATTTCGTTTCTTTCAAGGAAGGTTCTTCGCTTCTAAACTCCTTTAGCTAGACGCATTTTAGTCGTGCGTTCCTCGTGAATTTAGCCATTTCTAGATTAAAATATTGAATCTATTAAAATTCCAAAATTTAATGTTGTCCAAAACGAAAAATTAAGTACAAGAATACATCCAAGCAAATATGGGTAGTAACTTTATCCAGTTATACATTCTAAAACTTTAATTTGGTACAAAATAGGTAACTGGCTACTCACTTAGATTTTACCTGTGAGTTTACACCCGTACGTAATTAATGGGTACTTACCAGTCATCATCATATAAACAGGGTTTCTTTTTTCTTTGATCAACAATCCGCAGACTGATTTGCAGCAGTTATTTAATTGTTAAGGATATGGGCGATATGGGCTGCCATTCCTACTCGGAGTTGAAGAGATTGGCGAAAGATTGGGAGGAGTGGAGAAGAAAAATAACTGTTGCAAATCAATCTATAATAAGGGTACACCTTGAAACCTCAAGATGGACGATGCGAGGTCAACCCTGAAAATCACTGTTATAGCTCACCGGCAATGATGCTCGCTCCAGCAGCCGATTGCTGGAACTGCGTCTCCATGTACTTCGTTGAGAAGGTGATGTAGCCAGACGCTCCCAGTATGTAGAAAACTCCAGCAAAATTGTTTACCATTATTATTTTGTTTTTAAGCAGTCTTGCAAGTGCCGCAGGGAAGTCTTTGGACGAATGAAAAAAAAAGATAGTTAAACTCATCATCAAGAGATTTTTCACTATAACGACATGTGCTAACGAAATGCGATAAACTAAATCATTTATTGCATCAAAGTGCACCAGTGGTTCTGCAAATATTGGTAGCAATTCAACACGATTTGATGCTATCGTGAGGAAGGCATGGACGTGGGCATCCAGGAATCGTTTTTTTTCCTCGTAATTTCTGATCGTCCAAGATTTTCAAATTGAATGCTGAATAGGAAATAGTTTCCGGCGTGACTTGGTGGAACTGCTTCAT